>OOFJ01004467.1:0-11133 GCA_900323375.1 Benthosema glaciale | reverse complement strand
ACACCTGAGACCCAGCCCCCGGCCGAGGAGGAGGCCGGGGAGCCGCTGCTGCCTCAACCACCGGCGGGGGAGGAACACAACGAGAACCCTGACCGCATTGTCTGTTGTCGGAATTGAAGAGCCCTGTCAGCCAGACATGCGATTTCCAGGCAAAAAGTTTGGAACAGAAAGTTTCGAGCGGTCATTTCAGAAACAGTGGTTCACAAAGTGGAAATGGTTACATTACATTAAAGAGAGAGACTGTGTTCTGTGTTTCACATGCTGTAAAGCAATCGAAAAGGGACTGAAACATGACGGTAAGAGCAGCTCATTCTCGAGTGGAGGTTTTTTTCAATTGGAGGAAAGCAACAATAAAGTTTGGGGGGCACGAGCTGTCAGAAATGCACTCAGACTCTGTCAGGATGCTGGCCTCATTAAAAAGGACCCCTATTAATGCGCTTCTGTCAGCTGTTGTGGCAAAACAACAGGAAACAGCCCGACATCGACATGTACTGGAATTCATATTTAGATCAATAGCCATAGACTTCCACTGCAAGGCCATGAGCACAGAGATGGAGTATTTTGGAACTTGATGATGGAACGCACATATTTGCTACCAAAATGCTGTGAATGGCTAGAGCGACGCGACAATTGGATGTCGGACACGATACAGAACGAAATTCTGGGGATGTTTGCCCATGCAGTACAAAGATAAATTGTTCAAGATGCCCTAAAGAGACCTTTCTATGGTCTAACTGCAGATGCAACCACTGACATCACATCATTGGAGCAGTTTTCATGTAGTCTGCAGTACGTCAACAAACAACTGGAGGCAGTTAACGTTTTCCTGGGATTTTACAATGCGCAGATTCAACTGGGGAAACGCTATACTCCTGTATTAAAGATGTTTTCATTCGCTTGAACCTGCCACTGGACCGGTTTTTGCTTTGACGGTGCTGCCAAAATGTCCGGGCGTGTCAACGGGGTCCAAGCGAAATTGAAAGAGCAGTGCATAGATGCACTGTATGTGCACTGCAGCAATCATTCTTTAGATTTAGTTTTGCAAGAAGTGGCAAGGGAGGTCCGCATTGTGGCAGACACATTCAATTTTGTACAGGGCGTCGCAGTGGTGATAGGGGAGTCATCTAAGCGTCAGTCGCTGTTCCAATCATTGTTTGGCGGTGATGATGTGTGCAACCTGCTCTCTTTATGCCCCACGAGATGGGCAGTGCGCACCCGGGCTATTTCAAGGGTCATTGTAGCCTATCCAACTCTGTTGGAGACCCTGAAAATCCTGGAGCAAGATAGATCTGTCAGGGCAGATGCTCGCTCCAAAATCGCAGGTCTATACAAACAAGCTCAAAAAGCGAAAACATATTTTGGGCTGTTGTGCTGTGAGGCACTATTTGCACCATGCGAGGCGGTAGCTAAGTTGCTACAAAGTGCACAGGCAGGTGCAAGGGGGACTGCAGAGATGGCTGCTGGTTTACGAGTGAGCATGAGTAATCTGAGAGAAGATGGAGCTGTTAGGGAGATGTTTAACAAAGTGACAGCTTGTGCAAAAAATGACCTGCAAATGCCCCTTCCTCCACGAGCAAACAAAACACCTGCACGTTTTCGGGACACAGCGGAGACCGAGGCCACTGTGAGGGATGTGGGAGAGAAGGAGTGGAGGCGTGAGTTCTATGAGGCCTTAGATCTTGTGTCCACTGAGCTAAATCGTCGTTTTGGTCAATAGGATTACGAGTTGCTGCAATGAGAGAGAAAACTCTCATAGATGCCATCATGCTGCACAGGGAGTCTATAAAGAATTAAATGGGGATGTTGCTGCAAAGCTCCCTAGTCAGATTGACAGCGCTCGTCTCCATACGCAGCTGAAATTGCTGGGTGATCTCTCCAAATCCCAGAATAAGGAATAAAACTATCAAGACAACTCGAGATGTAGCTGGATTCGTTAACGGATTAAATTCTCAAACAACACAATCAAGAGGTTGTAATGTTAATGCAACTTTGTCTCTGTCTACCTGTCTCCGCTGCTTCCTCTGAGAGGACATTCTCCGCTCTGCGCAGAATAAAATCTTGGCTGAGAAATAGTATGACCCAGAGAAGGCTGACACATGTGACATTGCGGAACATTACAGTGACATTATTAATAAAATGGACATTCAGCCACTGGTAAAGGCCTTCATCTCCAACACGAAAGAATGAAAATCTACCTTTGGCGTCTTCAAATAGGTGAGTGACATACATGCATTATTACAGTATAGCCTATTATTTATAATTGTTTATTGGTTGTTGCTGCTGCCGCCGTGCAGAACCGCTGCTGCTGTGGTTTGATTTGCACTGCTAAATGGGCTCTTAAATAGAAGGAAGTTAGAACACTTTCTTTCTGTGTAGAGAGAGAGAGAGAGAGAGAGAGAGAGAGAGAGAGAGAGAGAGAGAGAGAGAATAACAGATTTTCATGTTAATATCCAGCCACATTTCATTTTGCGTTATAATTTGGAGTGATAATTCATTTTAATTTGTGAGTGTGCATGTGTGATTGAGGCTGAGAATCAGGCATGGAGGGCTGTGAGATTGGCTGGGTGGCAGACAGGCAGGAGGCGTGGAGACACTGCAGGCACAGGGAGACAAGGATTTAGAAAAATGTTGATGGCAAGGCAAAAAACAAAGATCACAGAGGCACCGTAGCATACCGGTTGGCAACTGACAAACTGGCAAGGGCTGGAGTGAAGAGCCAGGGTTTATATAAGCTGCACTTGATGAGGAGACGACTCCCAGGTGTGCAGCTCCACAGGAAGTTGTCATGTCACAGCCCAGACGCCAGACCATAAGGGAAAAGGGGAAAAAACACAACAGGGAAAAACAGCCAGCCCATAACACATATAATAGGCTCATTTGTGCGCTCTCATGTGCTCTCCTTGCAGGTGATGCGGCCTGGATGCGCACTGTGTGGTCTGTGTGCTGTGATGATGTGATCGTCAAGCAATAGTGGAACTTGAGGAAGGAATCATATACGTTTGATTTGATAATTGCAATATATTTGATATATGATTATTTTATTTCAGCCTGTGGCACACTATTATTTTTTATTGAAATAAATCCCTGTTCCTTCACCAAAGTAAGTCTGGTTGGTTGTATAATTGTAGCCATTGATCTGCGTGCTTCACGGCCTGCCGGGCCTGGCCATAATGCTTGTCTGCAGGCTGCAGCTTATAGTTTTGTGGTGTGCCGATTTCGGCGTGCGGACGCGTGGCGTGGCCGCACGGGAGTCGTTGCAATGACAGTCCGTTGCAATGACAGCTCCCCTGCCTTATAATGACTTGCCGCGCGCCTGCACGGGTGCACGAGAAATTCAAGATGGCGTGCTCCAGTCTTGTTGACAACACCAATGTTAATGTGAGTAGCATTACGACTTGAACGATCAAAAGCACTATAAAATACCAATTGCCATAGATCTATGTTATTTCTGCTTCTTTCGTGTGTGATCATCGTCAGATGTCCAGCCCAGTGGCGCACAGCCACGCCCTCGTCTCAGGTCCCACATCGAATAGGCCGGCCTCCGAGGGTGGTTTATACAGGGGACAGGTGGTGATTATGTGGTCAACTCACACGCTGCTCCATCCGTCAGGCCCCACTTCATCATGGATGATTTAAAACGTCTGACCCCAGCTCGCAGTCGGTTCAGCACAGTCCATTGCCGGCGTGGCAGGTCCTCTCCTTCGATGCCGCCTCCCGTGTCCTGGATGTAGCGGTGGATGCGTGCTGGCCCGACTGTCTCCCACTCCTGTTTCCAGGCTGCTGCCAGCCATGCCTCTGTAGACACTCAGGTCCTCAGGGATCGTCCTGATCCTCTCTTGTGCCGCCATGTTGTACAGGTGGCGGGACTTGAGTCTATTTAGAGGCAGCTCTGCTGTGGTGGTGTTGTGTAGGATATGCCAGTCGTGTGCTTGGGCTTTCCTTGCTTCTCGTCAAAGGCCAGCCGGGGCAATTCCTGCTAGTAATGGCAGATGGAACACGGGGGTGGGCTTCAGGCAGCCAGTTATGGTCCGAAGGGCATTGTTTATGGCAACGTCAACCTTCCTGACATGAGGGCTTCTGCATGAGACTGGGGCACAGTACTCAGCTGTGGAGAAGACAAGGGCTTGCGTGGTACAGTATATGATAATTGCCATAGATCTATGGTATTGGCAGGAAGAGAGAAGCGTCATAGCTAGGGATGTCCCGATCATGTTTGTTGGCTCCCAATCATTTGATTTTGAATATCTGCCAATACCGATTTATATACAAGGTCAATGTCAAGGTAAGTACAAGGTAAACTATTGTCCACAAGGGAAATTTGTCTTGGGCTTTCACCCCTGCTACAGCCACACATAAAACATAAATGACAACAAAATACATACAGGGAGACAACATTACACAGTGCCATATCACTACCATATCACTAGTGCAATATCCCAAATCACAGACCATATCCAGTCTAATATCATGAATATGGATATAATATTGATACTAGGGATGTCCGGACAACCCTAGTTTTTGGGTTAATATCCCCAGAATGTAGTGTTAATATGGCATCACAATCAGTCTAAGTTGTTTTTTACTTTCTTTGAAAGCAATCTTTAAAATAAATCACAAATCTTCTATTACTGAGGTCCCTGAGACAAAATAATTTTCAGATGGGGGTCCATGCATCAAAATACATCAATGTTTGAGAACCAGTTAAGGTACAGTTTGTACTTTCCATGCATAAAGGGAAAGAAGGGACATGATGATTGAGTGATTTGATTACAAATGATTACAGGCAGATAATTAAACTCCAAAACATTATTGGGATCAGTGACATATTATGTAACATCTAATTATTGGAAAAGAGTTTACAGTATATTGTCTGTCAGCAGATACAGCACACGCACGCACGCACGCACGCACACTGACAGGCAGGCTTAGTTATTACAGTAATTAATACAGGTTAATTAAGACAGGTCCCTCAAGATTTCAAACTTGCCAAAGTAATCCCCCTGCACATGAAAGGTAGAAGACCTCAGCAACTACCGCCCTATTTCTATTATTAGCTCCATCTCGAAAGTGATGGACAAAATAGTCTATGAACACGTTGAAAAGTATCTTGCTACCAAAAACAAGATGGACCTCCAAAAGGCTTTCTACACCACCATAAACCACTCCATACTGATTAATAAGCTAATTGATAGCACATCAGTGAGCTGGATACAATCCTACCTGGATTAGAGAACAAATGGAGGAGGTGAACGGCGTCCCCTCCCAGTGAGCTGTGCTGTTCCACAAGGAAGCATTTTACTGTTCAATAATATATGTAAATGACATGACATCAGCTTGTGGCTGCAACTTGTTCCTGTTCGTGGATGACTCAGCACTGCTCAGACAGGAACAAACTGCACGTTGAAAAGACCCTCAGCTCTGAACTTAGTAGCATCTGCCCCTGGCTCGCTGATAACAAACTTTCTTTACACCTGGATCTTGCAATGGGTCTGGTCTACTTAATGTCCACACCCACAACACATGCACCCCTAAATGTTCTGATGAGAAGGCTAATATTTGATAACAGTAATACTAATTAAATTAACCGTTATACAGTCCCTGGATGAAGTGAACACGAACATCTAATAATGATGTATGACTCATTATTTGTCCAGTTAAACGGTAAATGGTGCATTTATATATCGCCTTCCAAGATTGTGCATTACAGTACATTCACACGCCGATGCCGGAGGCATCATATGGCACCAAGCTGCACATCGGGAGCAATTAGGGGTTCAGAGTCTGTCTGTCTGTCTGTCTGTCTGTCTGTCTGTCTGTCTGTCTGTCTGTCTGTCTGTCTGTCTGTCTGTCTGTCTGTCTGTCTGTCTGTCTGTCTGTCTGCATGTCTTCCCTTGTTTGCCTTCTGGTCTGGAGTAGCCTAGGTCTGGAGACAAGTCCAGCTGTGCCTTCGGATTTTGTGACGAACCGAGCATTAGTATGAACTATGAACTATACCAAAAGGAAGGAATGGTCTTTTCATTTACTATATCAGTACTTTGTGCACTTTAATTAGGGTAATCGGTGCATCCTTACAAATTTTCCAATATAGAAGTGGTTCATAACTGAACTGAGGAATGTGTTATGCATTGCTTAATTGCCAGTCAGCTGGCTACAATAGTCTATTATTATAAGCTTCAGATCATGCCTTAGTCGCCTTACTGTACATTTCACCCTGATGAAGAGGTTCAGAGGTCCAAACATGTTAGCAGATCACTTTATATTAATAAAGCCTTTTCCTCCATGCAAGTCCTGATCGTCTGCTGTTGTTTCAGGCTTTGCTTGGTGATTGAAGCATAGTACGACAAGAGCTGCACAGTCCCCTCCCAATTTAACTGAATATTGAAGTGATTTCTCTTGTGTATAATTGATAGTACTACTGTGTATAATATATAATCCAGGCTAAACGTGTCAACGTTCTCAAATAAACATGAGACATTGCTTGCATCTTTTTTTTTGAAGTGCCACTTTTTCAAGTTGGTTTATGAATTAAACACTCTGTTATACTTAGTTACTACCACTGCTGATTTCTACGTTATGTTTGTTTTGGGGGCAGCTGACACACTTTTCATTTACTTTTACTTTGAACTCTGAATGTGCCTTGTGGGTATGTTGGTAACCCTTATTCAGTGTGTGCCAGATATCTCAATAATACTAATGTGCATACACACATATGCTAGCTTAAATATAGCAGTGGTTCTCAAATATGTTCATGTCAAGGACTCCCCAAAATTATGTTTTTGGCCACACGCAGACCCCCACCTGAAAATATTTAGCGCCAGGGACCCACAGAAGAGAGGATTTTGTGTTTGAAAACGTCAAAATTATTCCAAAAGCTTTTTGTTTTTTGAATAGTCAAGCTAAAATAGTTTAAAGTGGCTAAACTTGTGATACTATATTAACAAAATATTGCTGCGGACCCCCTGAAACCCCCTTAAGGACCCGTGGGGGTCGCGGAACCCCATTTGGAATAAAGTACAAGAATGTTATACATACAGTATCAATCAGCCAGGCTTTCGGCGTTGCCTTGAGGTTAACAGAGTGAGACGACAGGCATATTCATTGAATAAATAGATTAAAATTACTGTCAACAAGTGTCCCGACAGTATATGGGAAGGGAGCTGGCTGTCCTGCTGCCGGCCTTGCCACTCCCTTCTACAGCCATATATATATAGATTATCAGCCTGACATTCCCACCTCTGGCACACAGTATATCAGCCCTTGTTTCACTGCAGGCTGATCGCCTGCCCTCATCTGGCATATGCTGAGGCCATGACCAGCTCTGCCTGCATGTGATAATATAATACATCATCCATGATGTATTCACAAAGACCCAATGACCCAATAACTTTCAAACAGCAAGTTAACCCATTAAGACCCGAGGACGATTCTAATGCCTTCAAAGTCGTGCTCACACTTTTTTTCTAAATGTTAAAAATATCAGGCTGTGCTGCACAAAGTGACACGATGTGAGCTTTTATATCATGCTATTTTTGAATAGCCAACGCCAAAATCTAAAATGACACAGACGCTCTCCAATGTTAACCCTCTCTTGCCCTTTTAGATTGTGACCTGAATAGGTGTTTCCTGTTAAGGCGATAGTGTTTAACTTCTTTTTCTTGACTTTGGCTGAATTAAAAATGTCCGGAATATAACATGGTTCTATTTAATGCTTTTTGTATATGCATTGCCTGCTTGTTGAAATGTGCTTATATGTAAATAAACTTCCCTTGCCTTCCTGGCCTCTCAGCTCGATGTGGATTTTCTTGCATATTTTCCATGTCCTGCTATCTTGCCTCACTACCGTGTGAAAAATGCTAACTACATTAGTTCATTCAGAATCTTTGGATCCACACTTTCAACCACAACAAAAATAGTGTGAAAGCAATATGCTTATGGGCCCCAGCTGCCCTCATCGCATCGAGCGGGGCCTATAAGCATAATTGCTTTTGCACTATTTATAGACCCTGCATGGCAAATCATTAGGGATGATTAGGGATGATTAGGGATGAAATCATAACTAGGAACATCAGCCTGTCTTAGTCTGCAGTTTCATTTAAGGGGTTAACTGCAATGCGAATTTGACTGAGCAGCCTTCAAGTATACTTTGACTCAAGTATACAACTGCTACAATGTCCACGACTGCCAAGAAGCATCTTTATGGGGAATATTATGAGTGAGAGGTTGGCAGCCAGGAGAATGAGGACGCTCAGTAAGATGAACAGCAGTGTTCTGTGGGAGCCAACACACATGAGCATTGATCAAGAAGGCGTCCCACACACACCTATACTACTTGGATGTATGTACTTAATGAATGACGCATGAGCGGCAGAAAGTGCTGACAAGACAGGCACATGCATGCATGCACGGAGGATAAAGATGACCTGAAAGGCAATTAGAGGGACAAGCCCTCTAATTGACCTTGAAGAGAGGGGAAAGTTGGCACGTTGGCAAGTTGTTTAGCATATAGCTGAAGCTCTCAACATACAACTTCTCTGCTTGCACTGTTTTTATCCAGGTGCAAAGGAAGGAACGCAGGCAGTTCACGCACACACGCACACACTCACTGAAGTGCAGGTGTGGGAGCACTACAGCTCAACCCAGAAGAAGAGAACCGGGTGGACAGAGAGAACCCCCACACCGGACCAGAGCCTTAGAGTTAAGGATGTCCCAATACACTTTTTTCATTTCCAATCCGATACCACAATTTCTGAGTTAGCCGATACCGATACCCATAGGAGGCATTAGCTATGTTTAACCAGTTTCAATTGAAACGGGCCTCAACCCTCAGGGGGCCTCCAAGCTCTGACTGACCGTCAAGCATCAGACGTGAGTCAACCCCTGCCACCCATGGCACTCTCTCTTTCTGTTAAGTTACGCTTATTTCCTGTTAATAACCTGGGTAAAATGTGCGGCATTGGGAGGTAAAGGGGAGACACTTTATTGTGAAGGCACGACAGGATGAGGAGAGGTGTTGTTGCTGCGTAATTGTCGAGAGTAATGGATGCATACGATATTGAACAGTCAAAATGTCTGTATCAACAGAATAGTTTTGTCATATGTGTAGGCTAAATGGGGGCCTCATATTCATGAAACAGGCCTCCAGATTCCTAAGGCCGCCCCTGCCTATACCAAATACCAATACCAGAGAATAATATATATAATAACACAAAAAAGAAAAAAGATCTTATATGAAGTCCACCAACCAGGAATAGCAGACTAAAGTCAACCACTTACCCCTGTGTCGGATCGATGGTTAGACTGGAATATTTGCCAATACCGATATGACCCGATAATGACAAATAAGGGCATACTGATACTTTTCCGATACCGATAAGGTATTTGCCGATACCGATATGAACTGATATGACAAATAAGGGCCGATCCGTACCAATACAGATCGGGACATCTCTACTTAGAGTACTATATAGACAGAGCTACGCAAACTCTGTTCACTTCATGGGGCCAGTCTAATGGCGGCTCCTCTACTATTGAGAATGGGGCAGCGGATTCTACCGAAAATCAAGCGATTATTCCCAGTAGGTTACTTATCAAGCCAATCTTTTCTGTCGCCTGGTCATGCTGCGAGCCGACTGAGTTGATAGGCGTCCTCAGCCCCGCCCCCGACTGTCTTGCTGACAGACTTTACTAACCCTGATGTTTGACATGCTTGCGGTTTTAGGGTTAGGTTTGGGGTTTGGGCTAGGGTTAGTAGTCTAGTATGCCAATCATTACTATTACTAACCCTCCCCCAACCCCAAACCTAACCCTAACTGCAAGCACGTCGCAACACATGTTGTTTTCTGTCCGAAGATTTCCGGGTTTTCGTCTCATCAATGCCAATCGTGCCAGGCATGTTCCCAGACTACATGGGACTGGTCGAAAAGATCGGCTTGATAAGTAACCTACTGGGAATAATCGCTTGATAATGTTTGAAGCGGGTGAATGGGGACGAAATAGGGACAACCGGACGTTACGAAATCTATTGGAGTCTATGGGCTAGCGCGAGTACATGAACCACGTGACCAGGCTGTTTTCTGCCCCCTCGCAACTCTTCTACTAGATGGCTCTGCACCGGACCACCCTCACACTGGGATGTCAGAGAGAGCTATACCACCACAGCATCCCATTCCCAGGACGGGTGAGTGTGTGGGTTACATGGGGACAGTACAACCCCTCAGGTGGTGTTGTGAGTGATGTCATTTGGTTACTACCTTTAAGTGTTCTCAATCAAAGAGTGCTCTTAAAAAAGTCATTGTCATGAGTACTCCTGATTCGGATCAGAAACCCATGGCTATAATTAAATCATATTACCAATAAAAGCGTAAAGCTTTTTTCTGGGACGAGGGGAGGTGTTGCAAAGGCCAAATAAACTTTGAAATCAAAGTTGGCACAGAGCAATGCATCATTAAGTCCAAATGCACATGCACACTCACTACCTCAGGGCTTTTTAGGACGGAGGTTGGGTTGGGCTGACTTGGACCGGTTTCAAGGCAATTTCCAAAAGCCTTTTCCTTGCTGGCAAGACGCCCGCAGTCAGTGTGTGTAAGGAAGATAGATGGTTCGGATGTTTAATGCAATCCTTACTTGAGCCGTTCTATCCTATTACGTGAAGCTATATCTGAAGCATCTCATTGCTCAGTCTATCTCAATCCGTCCTCGCCTCGCCTACGGCGTTCATCAATAGGTGACACGTTGTGTCTTCTTCACAGATTTGATCTGATCATTTACTGTAGGCTGAACAGAAATATTTCTCTTTATAGATCAAAAAAATGTGCCTGGATCCACCATGATAAATTCAGTCTAGGCGAAAATTTAATTAACTTCAGCTCCAAGACCAAAATAGTTTCACTTTCTTTTCAACTATTCTGTCCCATATCCCCTCATTGAAAAGTAGCCTAATTCATTTTTAAGCGGGGGTTTATGTAATAACTGCTCCGGGTCTCGATCTCCCTTTGAAAGTTACCCCTTGCTGTGCTTTAAGATCAGTGCAACCCAGTAGGGAACCCCTCAAATATTACTTAACTTGCAATACTTTTAAGTATTCATAACAAATGACAAAGTATTTTTTTCTACTTCATATCAATGCATTGAGTG
>OOFJ01004265.1:2634-16547 GCA_900323375.1 Benthosema glaciale | reverse complement strand
CTGTGAAACACTTTTGTGTCCCTAATGTAATGTACTATAGTGGTTATAACCACTATAGTACATTACATTAGGGACACAAAAGTGTTTCACAGTGCTTGCGTTATGTTCTCACTGTTCTAGGTAGCTACTTCGCCAGAGACGCGTCCTACTCTGATCGATACGCCAAGCCTAAGCCGGGCAGCCAAAGGAAGTTCATGTTTGTGGTTCTGGTCCTCGTAGGGGACTCCACCAAGGCAAGCAGCAGCTATGTGCGTCCCCCTGCAAAAGGCGGCGGAAAAGGCTTCTATGACAGCTGTGTCGACTCTGAGAGCAACCCCAGCATCTTTGTTATCTTTGACAAGCTGCAGATTTATCCAGAGTACATCGTTGAGTATGTGTGAATTCTGATTATAGTGCTGTTCTGTTTCAACTGTCTGGATATTGAGCAATCCTGTTCTTGACCTGGTAGATGAATTGCTCAATTCAAATGTTTATTGGGACTTTTGAATTTTGAGCTTAAATTAACTGGATTTTCTACTTTAGGACCCTGGTTCTCAAAGTTGGGTCTGGGGTTCCAGGGGACTCCCAGCAAAACAACAGTTTAACCACTTCAACTATTTTTCGAAAATAGTGAAAACAACTTCAAGCTGACAGCAGTTTATGATTTACTTAATGTCAGCTTTTTGCCTAAGAAATACACAATTCAGGGACACCAGGTTGAAAGGGCTTAATTTCTCTCGGATTTAGCTAGGTAGAAGTTCTCTCTCGTACAGTATATAGACAGCTGTAGAATTCCATTCTGAATCTACTCTAATCTCCTATGGAATAAAATCTTTTCAAATGGGGGACCAAGGTTTACTACAAATCAATTTGGGGGCTTTTGACATGAAAATGTTTGAGAACCAATGAGCTAGAATGCTAATATACCTACAGTATATTTATGATCTGTCACTTATGCTGTATTATGAAAAAGCAGCCTTGTGTCAAGTTGTCATTGCTACATATCTAGATTTGGTACATATCTATGTACAAATGTATACTGTATGTTTTGCATTCATTTTACAACATAATTTGCCATACTATTAAGGTTGTTACTGTTCTAAAGTTGATCATGCCATATAACCACCATAAACGTCTGCTTGATTTAATGAACATCAATGTCATGCCTTTGTGAATTGGTTAATTCTTTTGTTGAAATGACAAGATGTGAGCTTTTCACAGTAGCAAACGTCATTGGTAAATTATTCATTCCAGAAATGTTGTTTTATTATGTGGTCCACCCTGTGGCTTCTTGTGTAGTAGCCAGACTAAACAAATGTAGTAGCCCGCGGTGACACAGGTTAAGCCCCAAATATTGTATGGTTGTGTGTTATACTGTGATTCTGATGCATACGTTAGTCTTGTCAATTGGGCAAGTGTGTCAAAAACATATGTATCAACACCACCAGACGATACAGTATCTACATGCTTTTAGGCCTCACATAGTAATACTAATAATAAACTTTATTTGTAATGGCGTCTTTTAAGAGCAGATCAGTCACAAAGAGCTGAACAGAAGTCACCGCAAAACATGACAAACACCAAATAGGCATGACAGCCAATTGCACTGATGTTATACTCTGACACTTTGTCACACTAAAAGCAAGCAACCTTTCTTTAATAGGCACCTGACGTTTGAGAAGTTTGAGAACCCCTAGCCTGGAGCACATACATGTTTAACACCAGGTGTCGCTGTAGCACAAGCTCAGGCAGCATAAAGACTATCATGGTCTTGTTTGTACTTGACCTTCTCTTATACAGTAGGCAGTGTATATCACATACAGTATCACTGCCTAAAAAGTTTGAGAACCCTTGTACTACTAACCCATTTCGAACTTTTTTTTTGTAGATGATTCTACAAATGCCTGACAGTTTTCCAAAAAACATGTTTCTATGTCGGTGGTGCTCAACATTTTTCTCGTCAAGGACGCCCAGATTAGAATGATCTGTATTTGACTGCGGACCCCCCCCCATCTGTGAATATGTTGTTCCAGGGATCCCCCAGAAGCAAATTATGAAAACGTTCGCTCTGAAAGAATATATATTCAAAGATTTGCGCCACATTTTTTCAAAGATAGTAGATCTTCAAGCTCGTATTGCAGCACTCAGTGCCACGCTGAGTTTGTACATCTGGTCCCCGTCCAGGATGGGCTAATCCACCAATATGTTTAACAACATGTTTTAGTCAATTGAAAGATAGTTGTAGTTATAAGCATATGGGTTATGGTTAGGGTTTATATGAGTCTGCAGAGTGTGCTGACGCAAACCAACTTTGGTTTTGAATTGTCTATCACAATCTGCACATTGAAGGGGTGGTTTTGTCAGCTCCTTGAAGAGCTTTTCGCTTAGAGACGTTTGTCCCTCTGCAGGTTTCGTGTGCGATGTCTCTGTGTTTAAGACTGAGCGACCTCCCCTACAGTGAAAGTGCATGTGCCTCCTCACAGCACCTTCTGATCTGAAGATTCTATCACAATCTGTACAATAAATTGATTTTTCATCTGCATGAGTCCTCCTCATGTGTCGCTTTAGACCGAGCATGTTATCGAAGCATTTGTGGCAAGATGTACAGTTAAACCGTGTCTTCGTCCCTGTGTGACTCCTCGTGGATAGGTTTGACAGACCCTCTCCCGTATCAGAATTAGAAGAGCGTGAACAAGACAGGAGCTGGTTATCACTAGCTGCTTGTGACGTTCCACAGTCCTTCACCCGTTTCCTGTGTGATTTCGCTGACAAACTTTCCATGGTCTCCTCCAAATTTCCATCGCCGTCTTCAATGGCAGTTTCAGAAGAATGGGAAGAGAGGAGCTGGTCATCAATAGTTGGTTGTGATGCCATGTGTTCAGTTGAGGTGCTGGCTAGGGGCGCTGTCTCTCTGTTTTCATCATTGTCTTCATGTTTCACTGCTAGTAATGTTAACCCGATAGCCTCCTCCTCTTGTTCCTCTTTAATCTGCGGAAGCTCTGGTTCCTCCTGACTGGAGTTCCCCTCCCGATCTTCAAGGGAAACCTCTTCTTTACACACAGTGAGTGCAGGAACTCTGGGCAAAATATAAAATGAGAGTTATGTTATAGTTCTTAAGCTTTAGACTGTACTAACTACTCAAATTAAGACCTCGTACTGATCTGAGATGCAAATTGCAAAGACTGCGAGATAGATAAGCGTGAAAGTGATTTACCAGCATTTTCCACGTGGAGAACATGTGCAGTTCCATAGATAACTCCATGTAACGTCAACGATGACCCATCAGCATCCTCTGGTGTTTGAAGTAGCACCTCCTCCTGTTCATCTTTAATCTGAAGAGCTTCTGATTTCACCTGGACCAGAATGGGACTGCACTCCTGCAGTTCAGAAGAAACCTCTTCTTTACACACAGGAAGCAGTAGAACATCTAGGAGGAGAGAGGACCAAAAGTCAGCAGAGAGAAAGAGCTTATCTTCAACATCTGTCCACAAAATATATATAATAAAACTATAATATGAAGGAAAAAACTAAACAAACAAAAAACCACACAAACACAGGGATTTCAAAAACACATGGATCTGCTTTATATGCGGCGCATGCACACGCACACAAAATCTGACAAATTGCACATGAGGTTAGAGAGGAGGAAAGATCAGCATTATGTATTGATTCCAGCAGTTAGTACTTGTACTTGATTAAGTTGTACTCCTAATCTCTAGTGTTTTTATTTTTTCACATAGCCTTGAACAGGGTCTATTTGTGTCTGTCTGCATCGAGACGCAAGAAAGAGAGAGTGGCAACAACTCAGTTCACTCCAATAGACCTGTGTGTGTGTGTGTTATTAATACTCACAGCCTGACTTGGTGTCAGTGCAGTAGTTGTTGTCCTCCATGGTGAAGATGGGGGGGCATGGAGGCAGCAGTCCTCCAGGGGGCAGCAAAGCTGCTGAGTCTAGGAATGCATCATGTGACACTGAGGGGACACCAATTAAGTTTGTTTATTTTATTGACATGGACAATCACATTGGATTGATTGGACAACACTTAGGAATATACATAATCCAAGCTTCCCATGCAGCTGCAATGATGGTCATGTTGTAGTCAATTTGATGATTTGTATTGTGGTTTATTTATTAGGAAGGTGCTGTGAGATTATTGAGGTTAGGGTTTAGGTTCAGGCATCCCCATTCCCCCCTGGCCATGGAAATGCTAGGGCTAGATGATGGCTGTGATATTACATGTCATAATAGCTCTGGTCCATAGCGCCACTGCTTCTACGATTATGTGCCCTGCAGTATGCAGAATCATAGAAGCAGTGAAGAGCTATGAACCAGAGCTAATGTCCAGAGCCTTAAAGTAGAAAGAGTTGCGATATAGAGGTTACGCCGAGCAGAGCCTTATAGAGACAGAGTTCTGACATCTCCGTTCACTTCCATGGTAAGCTCTAATGGCGCCCTCCAGCGCCCATTAGATGGCTCTGCAGCGTCCCTGGGGAAGTGGTGTGACAAATCCCTCTACCCGGAAGTTGAAAAAATGAATTGAAACCAATGTAGCCCTGCGGACAAGGCATGAAAAAATTTCCTATAGTAATGACTATGACCTTTGTAAAAAATAATCGATGCAGACAAATGAAGCTTATTTTCGGATACTTTGTTTTATGATTTGCAAACGATATAATTATATTGAAGTCTCAAAAGAGTACAATAAGGGTTTTTGAGCGGGCACTATCGCATCCCCAACAGCCTAAATGCATTACTGTAATACCTATTATAGCGTATTATCACATTAATTAAGAAGGACCGAGTTTGACTTTGATTATGGATCTGTAACACACAGCAGCCATATATATATAGCTCAAATGCTGAATAAATAGTGGGGCCTGGTATACAATAAAACAATTGCTGCTGTGCTGATCAAACAAATGAATGAATTAATGAATGAATGGTCCAACAAAAACGTGACAGAATTAGTCTAAGATAGTAAACATTCATACAGTTAACCAGATTAACTATATATATATATAGTTAGTTAATCTAGTTAACTGTATGAAACTACTACACAAAACAGATGATTCTCTTTCAGCTGTCCGTCTGTCGTCTTTTGGAATTTCTCTCTACTCTGTGCTCGCTCACAGGCTCTTCTCTTTCAGCTGTCTGTCTTCATGTGGAATTCCTGCTTCCTCTATATAAATATTAGAATATTTAGAATCAACAATAGACAATTTATTTATTTATTTATATCATGGAAGAAAATGAACTTTTATATTTTATATATATTTTATATATTATTATTATTTTATATTATGGAAGAAAATGAACTTACAATAATCATCATCACATTTTTTGAGAAGCGCCTGTATACCTACCTATATGTCCTTTACTGTAACCGTGCTCCCTAATTATCCATTTCGAATCAGGTGCTGTCACAGTAGGACTTCTTAGTGCAGGTCGCTTCCTTCTTTTAATCGGTGCACGATGTGCGAACAGGGTAGGGATGGCGTCACCTCTTAACCTTTTCTTGCCGTTTCTTGTGGTTGTGAACTGGTCTTCCTCAAAGTGTGCCTACGTGTAGTGTAGAGTAACCAGATGTTTATTTTTAGATCACTTTACACGAACACTACACATCAACATTATTACAGTGTCCTCACATTACCTGACATAGCTTTCTGTTGTGAAGCCCTCTGGAATCTTCTGGCAAGTGCATTGACTCCCGTCTCATATTAACTAACCACCGCCGCCTTCTTTTAGGGTCCACCGGGAAGCTGCACATCCTCACCCCTCTCTCAGAGCGGCTCTTACAGCCGACTGCCTCACAGCCCACCATACTGCAACTGTCCACAAGGAAAGAAGGAGCAGAGCCCAAGCATTGACTGTATTAGAATTGAAAAGCTCATTATATGGTCAACCAATTATGTGCATTGCTTCTTTATTTCCAGATTGAGAAGAGAAACTGTCAATGATGAATGTCCATAAAATAAATAGTTTTATACCAACATTATGTGATAAGACTTATTGTATAACCCCAAGTGCCATTGGTTTGTGTTTACAGATCATTAGCTCATTATGTTAACTTATGTTGTTAATAAAGCATGCTTAATAAGCGGTTTGCAGAAGCACACCAACACTCCTGTCCTACCGTGACAGTCTTTGAGCAGCCCTCTGATCTGTCCCTTGTGGGCATGCAGTTGCCTGGTCAGTTCCTTCAGTCCCTCCAGTCTGGTGAGGGGCAGCGAGTCACAAGACGTCACTGACAGGAAGTGGCCAATCTCCTGTGTACAGGATCAATCATCATGGAGACAGTTGATGGAAATCAATGTTTTTTTCATTAGCAGAACAATGTGACTGTCCATTATTTCCGTCACGATTCTTCTATCGATTACTTTCTGATCTAAGTGTTTTTTTTCTTCTTCTATCTATTATGTAACAACAACAAATGTATTAACCAAACGTTATATTATACAATGGTGTTCAAAAATATCTAAAATAGACGAGTTGTGGGACTGTATATCTGCTATTAAAACTAATTCGTTTTTAAATTTGATATTTTTCGCCCTATAGCGATATAATCCCAAAAAGGGATATAATAATAATCGACTAAACTTTGACTAAACTTAGCCCAGTTGTGCTTTCAGACCTGCACAGAAGGATTCTGTGATTTTACATGTTTTCTGTGATGATTCTGCATTGTGTTTTAAGTTGCATGGCTATGAGGAGGTTACTATACAGATGGACTAGACTAGACATAGTTTTCCCATTCTTTCTTTCCCAAATTTCTACAATAATTGCTTGGCAAAAGTCAAGTTGAGCTTTTCTTCTTGGTGATCAGAACTTATAAAGAATGGTCTGCAATGACATGTTTGAGAGGGTCTTTTAAACATTAATTTGACCTTACGCACAAGGTGACTTCTATAATAGCTTCAGCAGCACATATGTGACAGATATTTTTCAACTCTCCCTGGTTCCCTGCAATAATGCACATAATGATATCATGTCATAAATTGGCTGCCAGCACACAATTGTGTGCACAATTTCCCATTGCTGTCATACACTATGTCTATTTGTCATCTTGAATTTATATTCTGTTGATACAGACCTGGTGTTCTCTGAAAGAAACGAGGTAGGCTATCTGAAAGTAGAAAAAGTAGAAAGATAAAAAACGAAATACTACATTATTACACATGAAGACCTATAACTATTAACGAACATCACCGTGTTGGCTTATGGTGGACATTTTTGTCGACATTCCATTTTTGCCACGGACATAATAAAAATGAGCTATAGTGGACAAAATATTACAAAATAAATACATGAACAGATAGGGGTCAATCGGTCTGTAAGCAGGGGCGAAAACTTATCATAAGCACCATGGGGGCTAATATTCCAGATACTGGAATATTATGACATGAGTGACCATCTTCCAAGGCTATGGCTAATACTCAGCTCGTTGTTAGCTGTTTATTGTGTATTAATGGACAATATTAACTCACCAGAGAGAATCCTATCCTCTTCTGTAGCTTCACCTTTACCCTCTGGTTCTTTTTTCAAGTCTCGATTACATTTTCCAACAATTAATTATGTTCTCAGACCAATTTGTCCTCTACTCTCTGCTATAGTACAGCAGCATCAGTGGCAAAGTAATAAACATAAACAAACCATAGATTCTGTCCCGCTGTTATGACGCCACTATATGGCGTATGCGTCATCACAGCACGACGAAGGGACGAAAATAATTTGTTTTTGTTCATTCCACTGATGGCTGCAGCCATATAGATTATAGATCTATAATATATCTGCATCAGAGCAGAGATACGAGGACAATTTAATTTAATTTAATTGAAATGTGAATTCTAGAGAGAAAGAAGCTTACAGAAAGGGAAGGAGCATAAGAAGATACAGTAACGGGAGATATTTAATTGAAGGCTATTCAGTATTCTATGGTGAGTTGTGTTGTCCATTATAATTTATTGAATTGAATAATATCCTAGTACATGGATTTGCTTTGACAAAGCAAAGAGAATGTATACTCGATCATAATCCTCCAAAAATGTATTTAGGATAATGTATATAGATAATAATTAAAAAAAAAATACAAAAGAAACACTGCCTTGGTCCAATTAACTATAGCCCTAGAATAGCTAATATACACATTGACGTCATGACTCATGTACGAATATGATTCATTTTAATCACAAACCGCAATGCAACTGTTGTAAATTATGAATTGAAAGGGGTGGACCCTGTTGTAAACAAGTGTAATGTTTTATCAGTGTGATTGATTGATTGATTGAAGAGTTTATTAACAGTTTGGAGAATTACAGTACATATCAAGTACAACTCGACAAAACTGTTAACTGTGGACGACACCATAGCATTACACTTGTTTACAATAGGGTCCACCATGTTCAATTCATCATAGGGTCGAGTTGTACTTGAAATATTGCCCGTTGTGATTAATTTCCGAGCATCATCAATCAATGGTTGTGTGCGTTCATTGAACTTGAAGGACGTTATGCCCTCAATGCGGTGTGATCAGTGTGAATCTTGGGGGAAAAACATGTCAAATAAACTAAATATATAATAATGTCCCTGCAGGAGCATTCATAATGACTCTGCAGCCCCTTTGAGGACTGCTACCTGCCTCACATCTTCACCATGGAGGACAACCACCACTGCACTAAGGCAGGCTGTGAGTAATACACACACACACACACACACAGTACACACTCTCGAGTGGTAAAATAACACAAGTTCTCTCTGCTGATATTTCGTCCTCTGTCCACCTAGATGTTCCACTGCTTCCGGTTAGTCAAGAGGTGGTTTCTCCTGACCTGCAGGAGAGGAGCCAGGGTAGTCTGGTCCAGGTAAAACCAGAACCTCCCCACATTAAGGAGGAACAGGAGGAGGTGCTACTTCAAAGACCAGAGGATTCTTATGGGTCATCGCTTACATTACATGGAGTTATCTATGGATCCGGATATCGCCATGTGGAAAATGCTGGTAGGTCAACTTTCTCAGGATTTCTCTCTATCTCACTCTTATGAGGTCTTACTTAATTCATTGTAGCTGTGGGTTAACAGTTTAATGGTTAACTCTCTCATTTTTATATTTTGCCTAGAGTTCCTGCAGCTCCCTGTGTGTAAAGAGGAGGCTTGCCCTGAAAATGAGTGGAATTCCGGTCTGGTCAAGGTGGTACCAGAGCTTCCACAGATTAAAGACGAACAAGAGGAGCTACTTCAAAGGCCAGAGGAGGCTGGCGGGTCAATGTTGACATTACTAGCAGTGAAAAGTGAAGATTGCGGTGAGAACGGAGAGACGGAGCCTTTAGCCAGCACATCAACTCCACACATGAAAACACAAGCTGTTATAGACGGTGGAGCATCTCAATCAGCCCGTGACGACCTCTCTCCAAACTCTTCTGAATCTGACCCTGAAGACAGCGATGAGAATTGTGAGGAGACCACGGAAGGTCTGTCGGTTGTAAACACACGGAAATCACAGAGGAAACGGGTGGAGGACTCTCAAACAACCCAACTAGCTCGTGACGACCTGGCCCGCACCTCTTCGCACTCGTCTGAATCGGACACTGACGACAGTGAGGATTGGGATAAGACAGAGGGGGAGGGTACGTCAGTTTTAAACACACAGAAACCAAACGAAAGACAAATGTCTGTAAGCGAAAGGCTGTTCAAGGACCTGCAGTCATCAAAGACAACTCCATCCTTGAGGAGTTACACAGGGAAGAGGCTGTGGTTTAATTGTACGATTTGTCGCAAATGCTTTGGTAACAGGTCTGCTCTAAGGACTCATGTGAGGAGTCATGCGGGGCAAAACTCCTTTAGTTGTACAGATTGTGATAGAAGTTTCCCGTCAATATCTGCTATGAAGAGGCACATGTACGCTCATACAAATGAAAACCCTTATTCCTATAGCTACAAATATCTTTCAATTGACTAATACATGTAGTTATACATCTGAGACAAGTATTGGGGCAGTATATATTTAACCTTGACATATGGCATATTTGTGGAATATATTTTTGGTGTTTTTAGGTTAGGCTTTAAGACCTTGTATTAGACCTTTCATCTCTTTTTTTGTACACCACACGTTAATCCATTAAGACCTGAGTCTTATCGTAGGTTTCTATATCAGTGGTGCTAAAAACCTTTTCATGTGTTATATATGTTCCAAAATGATATGTATTTGGCAGCCAAATCCCATCCCAAAATATTCCGTTCCAGGGACCCACACAGAAGCAAAGATTTGGTTTTAAAATGTTATATAAAAAATATATATTCAAAGTTTTGCACACATTTTCACGATGTTTTAAAAAGTAGTGGATCTACATTCTACAAGCTCATTGTAGCCTAAATATTTCTGCTATTTTTGAATAGCCAAAGTATGAAATGTGAATAAAGTGGTTAAAATGATTGTGACTATAGCATATATATAGCCAAAATCTAAAATGACAAATGCTTTCCCGGACTCAAATGGTTTTACTTCTAAATCCTCCTGATCTTTCCTGATAAAATATAGAATTAAGTCAATACCTTGGATGAAGTCAGTTCCAATGAAATTATAGATCTGTGAAATGAATTGTACTTCAAGGAAAGAGGTAAAATAAAGGTGAAACAAGTTCAGTTGCATCAAACGTATCTGTTTCTCATTTTATGATATACAGTATAACGTTTTATGTGATGTTAGCTACTAGTTGGCACAGTTCAATATTTAACATATTACAGGCTTGAGGTAAATTACACAAAATGTAAAAGCATATTCATACTCCAGGTTTAGGTGATAAGGTGACCACCAGTGGTTAGTAAAAACATTTTTTTCGGTGAGTGGAGTCACTTGATGAGTAAGGCATGATGTCATGTAGTTTTCGACACATGCTGTACCATAGCCCCCCCCCCCCTCATTGACACATGCATTTTCTCAAGACACTGGTTATTAAATAACCAAATGGGTTTCCAGGTTCTTGATGTATTTATTTGCAATCTGGGAACCCATCGGCAAAAAAAATAAGGAAAAACATAACCTGTTCTTGAGAGATGAATGTATTTGTAATGCAAGATACTGGGTGTTGTGGTACTTTCAGGAAATGTTTGTATGTACAGTACTGTTCCTTTAAGAGGAACTGAGGCAGGGTTGAATGTTTGTATGTACAGTATTGTTCCTCTAAGTCTAAGTCAGAGGAACTGAGGCGGAGAGAGACTGGTTTAGCATGCGTGTGTGTGTGTGTGTGCGTGTGTACTTTTATTACTACAGAGTATTATAGCCTACGTATTACTATATAGCCCATACCAAATGTCCCCACATTTGAGAAATAGACAATGTGAGGACCATTCTCCTTGTCCCCACAAGAGAAAATGATAGTTGTGGTTTAGTTTTATTGTTATTTTAGTTTTTGAACTTCTGGAAAATGTGCCGGTAGCATGCACCGAAAATAGATCTACAAGCTTCTGTTGCGAGAAAATCACAGAAAAATACAAAAAGCTTTCATAATATTGCTATCCCAAAATGTTGAGGTTCTAGTAATACGTGTGTGTGTGTGTGTGTGTGTGTGTGTGTGTGTGTGTGTGGGTGTGTTGTGTGTGTGGAGGGGGGTTGTTTGTGTGTGAGTGAGTGAGAGAGAGAGAGAGAATTTGGCAACAGGTCTCATATGTCAAAGTTCCACCCCCTGCACTGCCAGTACTCATCTACAGTCTCTACACAGCGATAAGAGAGTTACCTTCAGATAAGACAAACAACCTCCAGTGAGGAGCCATATTATATACCTTAGTGGGAAGGATCGTAGCTCAATGGGGTGGACAGGACTTGTCTTTCCACGTGCAGCTACAGGAGGGAATTATATACTGACCCAGACCACTTGAACCTGTTGCTGCTGACACAGCTGAATGGACTTTACAACAAGACAACAGGAGTCTGAAAGTGAAAGTAAACTTCAGGAAACATTCTAGAGGAGAGAGAGTGTTGTGTTACTTAACCACAACTGACTGGTTTCCTGTATTGAGTGTTTGCAGCTTCACTCAGAGACAAAAATGGCTTCTACGTCGTCTCTTTCAGAAGAGGATTTCTGCTGTCCCGTGTGTCACAAAGTCTTTAAAGATCCTGTTGTCCTGTCTTGCAGCCACAGCTTCTGTAAAACCTGCCTGCAGGAATGGTGGAGAGCGAGTACGCTGAAGGAATGTCCAGTTTGTAAGACAATACATCCAATGGGTAGTCCACCCTGTAACCTGGCTCTGAAGCACCTGTGTGAGGCCTTCGTACAGGAGAGACTCCAGAGGGCTCCAAAACGTCAGAGAACTTCGAGTGGGTCCACCAACGCTCTCTGCAATCGGCACGCAGAGAGACTCAAACTCTTCTGTCAGGAAGATCAACAGCCAGTGTGTGTCGTGTGTCGAGAGTCGAAGAAACACACCGGTCACAGATTCAGACCCATCGACGAAGCTGCTCTGGACTTCAAGGAGGAAGTCCAGAAGTCACACAAGGGTTTACAAGAGAAACTGAAGGTCTTTAATAGAGTTAAAACAAATTGTGATCAAACAGCAGAACACATTAAGGTCCAGGCCTGGCGCACAGAGATGCAGATGAAGGAACAGTTTCGGAAGCTTCATCAGTTTCTACAAAAGGAAGAGGAGGCCAGCATTGCTGCACTGAGGGATGAATATCAGCAGAAGAGTCAGATGATGAAGGAGAAGATTGACGGTCTGAACAGAGATATATTAACCCTTTCAAACACAATCGGAGCCATAGAGGAGGAGCTGAGAGCTGATCACGTCTCATTTATGCTCAACTACAAGACCACAATGGAAGCGCTGCAGTTCACGCTGCAGGACCCACGGCTGGTCTCGGGAGCAATGATAGACGTGACCAAACACCTGGGCAACCTGGCCTTCAGAGTCTGGGACAAGATGAAGCACGTTGCCTCCTACACTCCCGTCGTTCTGGACCCCAACACGGCCCACGCAGAATACGCCCTGTCGTCCGACCTGACCAGCGTGAGACGCGGAGAGAGACAGCAGCTGCCCGACAACCCGGAGAGGTTTGACTGTTGCCCCTGCGTGCTGGGTTCCGAGGGCTTCAGCTCGGGCACTCACAGCTGGGACGTCGAGGTCGGAGACAACACGTACTGGATACTGGGCGTGCTGTCGGAGGCCTTTCAGAGGAAGGGGAACAGACTGGGCCAGTTCTGGAGAATATCTCTGCGTCAAGGTAAATACACGGCGTACTCCACGACGAGGTCGGACACCGTTCTCGCGGTGGAGCGGAAACCCCGGAGGATCAGAGTCCAGCTGGACTGGAAGGAGGGAAAGCTGTCGTTCTCTGACCCCGACACCGACGCTCACATACACACCTTCACGCACGCTTTCACTGGCACGCTCTTTCCCTACATTATCACGCCTCATACGATCCCTCTGAAGATGTTACCGAGGAAGGTTTCTGTTACTGTGGAACAACCATAGGCCGCATATTGTGATCTTTCACAATATCCACTCTAGTCCGGCTGTACGGGTGAGAAATTTGGTATATAGTCTTTTTTATTGGCCTAAAATACTGTCTATATACATACCTTCATGAATCCACTTACTGACCGGCTGTCGGTATTGAGCAATTTTTTTTATAGGGGTTTCTTGTGACCCTCCCATTAACATCCTAAGGCAGGCAAAATTGTCA
The DNA here is from genome assembly GCA_900323375.1 of Benthosema glaciale. NCBI lineage: Eukaryota > Metazoa > Chordata > Actinopteri > Myctophiformes > Myctophidae > Benthosema > Benthosema glaciale. The sequence continues at coordinate 2,896 of OOFJ01004265.1, read as the reverse complement.
AAAATGACATTCCAAGCATTAGTTTTGCACAAAAAACACTTGACTTCACATGACACATGACTTCTATGGCTGCTTTTTAGCCCAAGGACTGTTTTTTGTGCAAAACTAATGCTTGGAATTGATTCAGAATCACGAAAACCCCCTAGTTTGATATGCCACATGATACTTAAAGCAAAGGAAACTTTGATATTTTTGACAATCAGATGTGGAGGGGACAATTCCTTCCACCTCATACAACTGAGGGTGATAATCCCCCCCCCCC
>OOFJ01004119.1:6985-18766 GCA_900323375.1 Benthosema glaciale | reverse complement strand
CTGCAGATTCTCTCCCAATCTTCCGCCGCAGTCTGAAAACGCACCTCTTCAGACTCCATCTTAGCCCATAGCACTTGCAGTAGCACTTGCCCTAGCCTCGACCTCCTAGAGGCATAAGCAATGGCTTGACTTAGATAACATTCTTATGTAGACTCAGATAGCAGTTTATGTAGACCTATAGCATTTCATGTAAACATAGCACTATATAGTATATAGTTATATATGCATATTTTGAATTAGTATTAGTATAATTAATTTCTACTGTTACGTCCTTAGCTCATGCATGTTTCACAATTAACTACTTTGTGTATGATGTATTAACGTGTTTTTCTTTTGTTCATGCGTATGTAAGATAATGATCCAACGTCTTTTCCTCTTTCTTTTCCTCTGTCCTCTTTATCTGCTCTTCTTTCAGAACCAGGCGAGGGGGCAGAAGCGGGAGTACCCTCAGCTGGCGCTGCAGGACGTGACCTCATCAGAAGGAGCCTACATAGGGCAACACTCCCAAGGCCTAGGGGGTCAGTATGCAGATTATTTCAAGAGGAAGAGAATCTAGTCTGAGCTGAAACAGGCTGCTCTAAAGCCCAGGGAGGGAACACAATTAAGGACACTGGCACAAAAGATGTCTGCTCTAACGATACGTCACTGAATGTCACAGCTCCCCTCTGTGGCCATTTTTGATGACCGTGTTTTGCATCCTGACCTTCATACTAGTAGGCATTGAGTTAATCAGGGAGGCAAGATGGTTCATGCGAAAGCAAGCCATAGTGCTCTATGATGGTATGTGACGATGTACTCACATACTGTACATGCATACTCACAAGCACAGCCGCACGCACGCATGCACGCACACACACACACACACGTTGCTTTTGTCCTGTTCAAGCCTTAAAACTCTCCTCTCAGTCAATGTGTAAATGTTTAACAAACTATAACTTGTACATTTTGTTTTCTAATATAATGTAAATTATCGGTGTATAAGCTGCTTTTGTATTTTTAGTCAAAGCACTGTTTTTTTTTGTCAGCCTTTACTTTATTCTATCTATCTATCTCTTTCAATCTCTATCTGTTGAGAATTCTCTCTTCCTCTTGAAAAGAGGAAATATGGGTCTCTTACACACAACTTCGACTGATCCTCCACCCTACTTTAATACTTTTTTTTAATTGCCCATGCATCACGTTATACTGCATTTCTATGGAGTTGTTGACGTGTGTGCATGTGTGTTTGAGTGTGTGTGCGTGCGTGAGTGTGCGTGTGCGTGTGCGTGTGCGTGCGTGAGTGTGCTTGCCTTGAGACTGCATGTAACCATGGGAAACAATCAGCCATTTTGGATGCTAGCTTGAGGGCGCATCAGGAACTATTATGGCCTCAACCAATCAAAGCTCTTAACTGTGGAAATTGGCAAAAGTACGTCTGGTCTCGTGGACAGTGAATGGAAGCCTGTTTTTCTGCCTTTTATAACCATCGGACAAAAGTTTACTGGTGCATACCAATTATAATATAGATCATAGGAAAGCCATACACAACCATTAAAGGACACTTTCTAGCTCCTTTGTGGCATAAGAACAGTGTTTCTCAACCTTTTTTGGGCCAGTGCCTCCTATACAGGTATATCCAGGTCCCTTATACCGCCTCCCACACCCAATTAAAGTGTAAGGCTTTTTTTAAATGTATTTATTCATTATGTTGCAGAAACCATCTTATAACCATCTGATTTCCACATATCAGATAGATTTACATTAATGTGGGACTGTGATTATTATGTAATTATTAGCCTACTTCCCACTGGGAGAGAATGAAATTGTAAGTAGAATTTTATTGTATATGGATGTCGTCAGGCCCTGTCACATCATGTCCCTCTCACAGCACACTGCAGCACGGCAGGGCTGTCATGGACCTGTCATTCTCCCCATGCTAGCCTGCCGGGGTTAGCATTGCTGCCTTGCTTGCCACAGGAGTGTCACACAGTGCTGTGATAAGGGCCTGATGTAACACAAGGCCTGAAAAATATCCCCCCCCCCCAAAAAAAAAAAGGCATTCAAAACCATTCACTGTTTTATACTAAACTAACAAACAAATAAACATAACATTTAAAAGTATAACCAAATACCTTTTATTGTATATTACGTTGATTTTCGACTTACTCCAGATTATTCCACACAGACAGAAGTTCAGAACCACAGCTCTCTTTAATCGCAGTTCTGTTACCAAAAGCAATGAAATTAAAAGAAAAAGAAAAAAAACTTTTTATGAAACTTCCCATTCTACCCCTTTGCTCTATAGTCTCATCTTGTCTTGCCATCTCCTCAGAATTTAGGGGACTTCTTTTCCCCCTGCTGCAGTCGGGCGGCCGTTTTGTAGGCACAGTATTATGTACCTTATTTCTCTTCTCTCATTTCTCTGTGATGTCTTATGTCACAGCCATCAGTGCCATGTCCCTCCTTTGTTGCTCCGTAAGGGAATCACCAGGACACTGAATGGGCATAAAAAAGAACTACATTTATCTTCCTCACAGTGAGTTAGCCTCCAGTATTGACTTCCTTTCAAGCAGCCATTAGAAGGCGTGTAACAAATAGTAATTGTCTGAGAAAGAGCACATCAGCATTGGTTTTCAGTGGAGTGCTAAACCCAAATCATTTTTTAAAAAGGAATTAAAAAAGGTAACACATCCAAAAATGTAATAAATGGTAAGTAAGTACTCACAATTCCATGCCTTTATTGCCACACACCAAAAAGGAACGCTTACGAGTTTCAGCGTTCCTTTTTGGTGTGTGGCAATAAGGAAATGGAAATGTGTGACATTTGTTTTTAACAAATGTCACACATGTGAATGTTTTTAAATAGTAATTGTTTGTAACCTGCATCAGTGTTTTCTCTCGACACTGTTCTCTAAACAGGGGAAAAATACATACCCAATGTGTTTTCATTATTTCTAGTTTGTCTGCCGGTTCTTCAGCTGCCTGTCAGTGTCTAGGTTTTACTGGTGAAATCTAATTCATATTATGACGGAATTGTATTATTATTTGCTTCTGGTGCAGCAGACATCCTGTCTAACAAACAGACATCCAAGGCTCTTACATACGAGTGTCTAATAAAGACATATACCATAGTTTTTTACTTTTATGCACGTCCTTGTCCTGCCAGTGCTGACAAAATGTTTGAAAACAATTCCTTTTGTTGCCCTGGAAAAAAAGCTCACACATTTATTCAATGGTAAATGGAGCTGAGAATGCTGGTCAATAATGCATTGTATATAGCCAATAGCCATGTATTGTATATCGCACAAGTCTTACTCGAGTTTCTCCCCATTGGGATAAGACCACATTCAGGTTATCGAACAGAGAATGGTAGTTTCACTTGCACCAAATCAAGTTTATCAAATATCACTAGTAACAAACCAGTCAGATACTGTAGAAAAGGTTAACCACCAGTGAGCTTACGTTGCGATGTCACCTCCAGCCAACTCAGCGCCGTCCGAGATATGTAAGAATCGTAAATCAGTTATATTCAGCCTATATTTCCCTGCTGATGCTTTTCCTGGGGTTAAATATCAAGCTTTGAGCCACTAGAGAATTTCGTAATCACATGTAACATGCATCACATCACATATTGTACAGTGCATGTGGTGCGGTGTGGGATGAAATTGGATGTTACACCCATTGCTAGCATTTCACACATTGTGGGAGAATGCATGGACCTTCATTGACCACTCTTTAGATGCAATTCTTTGTTGAGTGACACTGGATATTTGGATAATTTGCGTCACAGCTTTCACCTGTGGTCAATTCATAAACAGTGGCTTTTGCATCTCCCTGTGAAATGCGATTCTCTTCATTAATTCGGGGACACAAAATAACCGAGTCAAAGTCATGCCTTATTACTCTTTAACATCTAGAGCCTCTCTGAATCGTATTAACACAACAACTAACGTATTTAAGACACGATTGAGTGATGTTCTCCAGTGGACAAGCTTTCCAACTGTTGCCTATGGCTCCGAGCCACAGTTTGATTTACTTCCTGGTGTGAGTGATGAGAATTTACCAACTGGACTCTCTCTCTCTCTCTGCCAGATGATACGCTCACTCTTCCACCACGTCTCTAAAAGGCAATGCTTGGGAGGAAATAAAAATGCGTGTGGCACCTTTACACTAGCAGAGGAGTGTGTCTTTAGGCACGTAGACAGTATCCGTGCCTGTTTGTGCGTATGTGGATCAGTGAGTTCATATACAGACCCGCTCTCTGCCAGACACCGTCTTCCCACTGGTCTGTGCTGCTGTCTGTCATGGTGTTTTCAGGCAGCCATGTATGTCTGTTTCTTCAGTGGCAGTTTCACTGATTGTATTAGCCTTTTCCTTTCTTTGCCTTGCCCACACTACAGTAAAGCCATTACAGCGTGCGGACGCAGTGGAGTACAGAGCTCTCTGTGTGTGGGAGAGAGACCTGCAAATTTTCTCCTATTGCCTTTAAAAGGAGTAATAGGGCTTCTTCTGCTTGTGTGTTTGTGCGTGCTGTGTTGTATGTGTGTGACTGTGGAGGGAGATGAGGTATAGTAGTATACATTACTAAAAATGTTCCTTTCAAGTGTGGGGCAGGGGGGGGGTAGAGTGACCGGATGGGAACCACAAGATTCCCAGTTCGAACCCGGGCTCCTCCAGAGTTAGTGTCGAAGTGTCCTTGAGCAAGACTCTGAACCCCTAATTGCTCTCGATGTGCAGGCTGGTGCCTTGCATGGTTTCCTCTGGCATTGGTGTGTGAATGGGTGAATGTAATGATCAATCTCTGTAAAACGCCTACTATATAAATGCACCATTTACCATGTAGAGAGAGAGAGAGATGGACTGGATCTAATTTTTCAGCTGAATTCCTTCCCCTTTCTTTCTCCCTGTGTCTCCTCTCTGGTTATGTGTGCCACACACTGCATAATGCACCTTGAGCTGTCACACATACAACATGCACACACACATATATACAGGCTCTTCCAGCAGTGTACTTCTACCAGTCCAGACACGTTGGTTTTAAACTGTCAGTGAGGTGATTTCATGGGCCCACATGAATTAAGTGGTGCAAAATTAAATACTTTTTAAACAAATGGAACGGCAGAAATTCTAAATGAAAATTAATAATATACACATTATATTATGCTACGTGATTAGCGGGACCGCCAAAGGTGTTCAGATCTGAGCCAAAGTCTCCAGATGAGGCGCGTCTGAAGCCTGTGCTGTCCCCAGACGTAAGAACAAACATGCTGCGTGATTAACGTAGCCTCAACTAACCCTGATGATGACCTCATAACACGAGTTGCAGTGTAGAACCACAGTATGCCAGGATTGGAACATACAGAAGAAAATACAATGGAATGACAACTCAGTACAAGTACATGCACGAGGAATGCATTCAACACTTTGATCAGTTCACTACAAAAAAACTATCAAAGTCTACCATTCCAGCCCTGACATAAAAATTATCGTATTTTTTTAACTGTAGCGAGCATAGGGAATTAATATGATTATGGGAAATATTATGAAAGTTATGAAAAATGTATATTTCGTATGAAATATGGATTTTTCCCCAAAATGAAGGAATTATACAAATTATTGTATTCACTCACACCTTAACACACCCTTAAACTATAACTAATCAACATTATACTGTTTCAAGAGTTCAGCGGTGTGTTAAGGTGTGAGGGAATACTCACATAATTCCTTCATTTTGGGGTAAAATCCATATTTCAGAAATATTGATTTCTCATAATTTTAATAAAATTATTAATATTTTCCATAATCATATTAATCCCCCGTGGTCGCTACGATACAAAACGTGGACGCCAGAGAGTTGGGTTTCAACTGGAGTGTGGAAATAATTACCCATACGGCTCAGAGGGACAGCTAAATGAGTTAATATAGCATAACAATCAGTTTAACCACTTTAAGCTAAATCTATGCTTAAGCTTTTTACGCAGTGACATCTTTTAATTTGGGATACTTTTAACCATCTCGGTCATTATCATTGTCACGTGTCTGGTCTGGCCGCAGGGCTTTTGCCCTGGAAGAGCGAGCATCAACCTGGAGTACACATGATAATGTGAATTCTTGCTCTTGCTTTTCTTATGGGGGTCTCTACAAAACCTTTTTCAGATGGGGCTCTACAGCAATACACATATTATTATTATTATTATTATTATTATTATTATTATTTTTTTTTTCTTTGCCCTGTTGTTTTTACCGTGTACGGCGACCTTGAGTGTCCTGAAAGGCGCCTTATAAATAAAATGTATTATTATTATTATTATTATTACATACATTTAGTCCCACTGATGAAGCCTGCGCTGCGATACACATTCATAGTACTTCTGTGACATTGTTTTGCATCAACAGAAATCAGATTTTTTTCATGTGCTGAATGTGGGCATCACAAGTCAATCCTGTGTGGCTTTGAACTTTCAAGTTGTATTGTAGAGAAAGGCTTGGGATTCCATTTCTTTATCTGTATAAGCTCACATGACATGAACTTTTGGCGGATCTTTGAACAAATTTTAACAAATTTTGGCAGATTGCCACAATACACATGAAAACATCATCAGACAAATGTAGATCTCATTGGGTTACAAATCAGACGTTCATCTTTTATGTATGAAGCCTTTAATCCATGTGCTCTGTGGTCATATCATAATATGTTCATGCGTTCTATGGCAGTGGTTCCCCAACCTTTTCATACCAGGGACCCCCAAATTAATGTATTTTGCCGCAGACTACAAGCTCACAATATGCGACACGTTGTCAGCTTGTACATAAGCTATTTTCACTACTTCATAAATGTGTTAGAATTTAGAATTTATTGAAATTAAATTAATGAAAAAATATATACAGTATATATTTTTTGTTTCGACATTTTTGAAAATCTTTTTAAATAATTCTAAAATATATATATATATATATTTATGTGCAACCCATACAAATAAGTCTGCGACCACAAAATGGGTACCGACCCACTTGTATGGGAAACACTGGTGTATGTGTGTACAGTGGTTTTCATGAACTGGGACCCCCAACCCTGACAAGCACTCGGTATGCAGGAGTTGAGGCACACCATTTTGTTGGACTCTGTTCCACAGATACATTGTGAAAAATAGCCAATCTATAAGCTCACGTGAGCTTGTAGATCGACTAAGTCTTGCCTCTTTCTTATGTTATTTCAACAATTTGGCCAGTGTTTGACCAGTTTTATAGAATAGTTTGTTGATTACTGTTGATGCAGTAATGGTCTTTCTTTTCATTATTTCTTTTTGAAGTTTTAAAAAGGTCCTTAAATTGTCACTTCGCTGTCATCTGGGGACCTCGGACCCCGTCCCCCTGCACCCCCAAAATCTAAACCATGTGGGGAACCTGGAGGTCCCGACCTACAGATTGAGAACAACTGGTGTATGACATCACAAATCTTCTGCAATACACTAGTCAAGTCATTGTGACTTTTGGAGGCGTTGTGGTGGTGATACAGTATAATAATATATAGTTATGCTGTGGTTTTTGCTATGTACAGTTTGCTTTTAAATTGTGGATTTTCTTTTCTGACATGAAATGTACTGTAGATTTTTGCAATATTTTATATTACAATAATATTGATATCGTTTTACTGTGAATAAAAGTATTTCTAGAAGCAATTGAATTTTAGCATGCCACTATGTGATGTACAGGACAAAGAAAAAACATGTTTTCGGTAGTTCATAAAATTACATTTGATGCTTTTGGACTTGCGACACACAAAGCACGATGGACATTGATTTTTATTTATTTTTCATGGTGTATTTATGTACAGTTTTTCCCATGTCATACTTGTCTTATTCTTTTGAAAAATATATATTTGTTTCTTTTCTCTTTCTCTCGCTCTCTCCTCTTTTGAGCAGAAGGAATTGTCTTTTACATTCCTAAATAAAAAGTGGACTGAAACTCAGGTGTGTGTTCCAAAGTATGATGACTGTTGCCGCCCACGCCCATCCCCCGTCCAAACGCATTCACAGTAAAATAAGTAGAACTGACCGTTCGCCAGCCTGCAGTCCCAGCTTTGGCCAGCAGGGTAAGGCGGCTTCAATGTTTCCCAACCGCTCTGGTGGCCTGGCATAGAGCAGAGCCATCTAGTAGAAGAGTTGCGATATTCGGGGGGCAGGAAACAGCCTGGTTACGTGGTTCATGTACTCGTGCGAGCCCATAGACTCTTGGGGGAACTTCCGGTTGTCCCTATGCTGTTCTAATGTGGGCTCAATATTAAACCACAGCTACACGACTGCAGCTGGGTTAGCCATACGTTCTGGGGGCTTGGGGCCGGGGCCTGACACTACGCTGTAAAATAAATCCCACAATGCAATGCTGTAGTTGCCCGGCTTCTATGAAAACAGCAATAGCCGTCGCCAAAGAACAAACTCTCCATTTAAGTGTAAATATACTTGTACTACGTTAAACTCTGGTTTGACACCAGATGGGGTACTTTCCTAAATATGTACTAACTAGTACAGTATGTTCAAAGTGAAACCCACTGTTTGTAGATACCAAACAGAAAATAGCATACTGTGTATCGGTTGGGGGGGGGGCTTAAGCCCCCCTCTGGTGGTGACTTAGCCCCACCCCCCTAAGCCCCCCATCCAAACAAGCCAGCAATTGACTGACTTCTATGTAAACAAAGCTGCGTTAGCCCCCCCTCGAAATCGCCAGTACCCCCATAGACCCCCAGTCACAATTTTCTGGAGCCGTCACTGTGTGTAGCATGTTACATGGGGTTTCGGACGCAACAATTACGCAACAATTAATATACTTTCGTATAATGAATAGCAAAAATAGCCAAGCGTGTATACTGTATGTTTTTGTTTTTCAACTATATTTTAACATTTTGAACATGCTTGAATGGTTCAGAAAATTCTTTCAAAGATTTCAATAATTAGGGATATTTCCAACTATGATGACATGCCCAAAATAGGGACTCCATGGTTAAATGAGGTTAAATTAAAGACTACACCCCCTGCTCAAAACAGTGAATAGAATATACTTAACTTCCATTCCAGGCATCATTTGTGTATGAAATGAAAATGATAAATGTTACACGTAATTAAAAACTACACAAGCTTAAATGTTTCATATTATATAAAAAAAGACGATTTGTGTGTCTTATTAAAAAGAGCAATTCAGCATAAAAGGCCACCTATGTCTCTATCTTCATCAACTTTCATTTACAATACCCTCACTTAATCTCCATTATGCTTCAATGTTGAAAATGTGAGAACAATCAACTTAACAATTATAGTAATAGGCTCAAATTAGCATAACAATGTATATCGGAAATGTTACACTCAATATTTGTTGCTCTTATAAAGACATTGCAAATGAAGGCATAAAGCTACAATTCAGAATTATAAACAATAAAATGTCTTCTACTGCCATCAAGTGTCCAACCATAGCAAACGCTTCTTCTTCTTCTTCCTTCCATGTCCTTATCCAATATCCACTCACACGAACACACAGAAAAGTCATTTTTGTCTACCCGGAGGCCAGGCATGACGTTTTGGCATTGCAACAGCAACACTAATGCATTTGGAGATGCAGCATTCAAGAGCCAGAGGATCAATACATACAGAGCTGACTGGCTCTGACAGAGACTCTGGAAGCCTATTACTTTACCGAAATAGTTACTGAAAATAGTCGTAGCCCTTCTACAAACTCACAAGCTTGCAGATCGGTGATTTTTGGAGCACAACTCCTGTGCACGACTATGTATAACTAAGTCTTCAGGCTGGCACAAGGAAAAGATGTAGAAATTCACTCATTTCAGAACAGAACGTATCCTGTTGTTACACATTATTAGATCAGTGACACTAATTAATTTTTAACCTCTCATATAAATTCAGACAGAAAGAGTACGGTACTTTGATAGAGAAGCACAAACGAGGAAGATCTATGTGTGTGTTGTGTTGCATGATCTTTGGTTCAGGTCAGGGAGATAAGATATTTTTGTGGCACAATTTCTTTAGGAGAAAACATTTTGATCAATGAGAGTGAGTGTAAAACCACATTTTGTGCCTTGTGCGTTACAGCCGTTGTCCCATTCAACCATCTTCTTTGCGTATCATCCAGTCTAGCATTTCTCAGCGACGGTCGGTGTCCTTCAGAAGGACAGAGTTCCATCGCACATCCTCTTCACCTCACTGTGGGTGTGGGATGTGTCCATGTTTAATAGTCCTTTCATTGTCTGCATCAGCAATGCCATCAATATAAAGCCCTCAATTCAATATACGATAACAATAAGAAGGCCAATAGATTATACTGTATGACTTATGCGTCCGACTGAGCTTAAAGTATTTGGCTACATTTGGATTACTTTGTTAGAAACTACAGGGTTATACTTTAAATGTGCTGTCCTCTACCTGGACAGGATTAAAATACAGTATATTGTGACATTTCTTTTCATTTAATATTGGACTACCGTTACTCATCTGAACGGCAAGCAAATGTAAAAAAAAACATTCAGCAAATGAAGTGGAAAAAACCTGACTACGATGGTGGTTATTCCATAGAGGTGGGTGGTGACATGGAATGCAGCCTTGCGTGAATCTTGACCTCTGGTCTCCAAGGATTGTCCCTCTTCGTAAAAGTAAAGTTGTGACTACTACGGAGACCGATCTGGGGATAGGTTTTTTGCGTGTGAATGCTTGTTTGCCTCAAATATAGGCACGGTGGGTGAAGGAGATCTGATAGTGACTTCCCTTCATGAGCCTCGGAGGAGTTGAGGTCAAGGTCATCGTTTTCATAGGTCAACGCGTAAGGTCAGCGTTGCTGCATGCGGTCAACTCCTCGATCAGGCCCTTGAAGTCGATTCTGTTTTTGGGGAGCTTCTCCCAGCACCTGCGCATCAGCGCGTACACCTGTGGAAAAAACAAACAAACCGATAACAGGACGTTCTGAATGCTATTTCAGCACTGTCCTTGTCTTAGCACAGGGTATCAAACGAGCGGCCCAAATGGGTTCAATCCTGCACGGCTTCATTTGGTGAAAAAGGAGCTGAAATGAACTATTCATGAACGAGAAAGGAAAGCTAATGTGGGGTCCAGGCAATGAATAATAATCATTTGGGGTCTGCAGCCAAAATAAGCGATTACACTCTTTTAAAGCAGATTTTCATGAGAAGCAAGGATCAAGTCAGTGCAGTGGCTCATCAACGGTTAGTGTAAACTAGGCAGGGAGATCTGGAACACGATCGTTTAATCACCGCAGGGAAACTGTTAAGGGGTCTGTGAAAACATTTGAGAAGATGGGAGCATTAATGCTTACTGGCTTAGGGCAGTTCTCAGGGCAGGGCAATCTCCTCCCTTCCTCCAGAATCTCCACCAATCGGGTGAGGGTCATTCGACCATGGATTTGGCCGCCAATCATAGCAGAAAAGACCTGTGCAGGGGAACAGACGAAGATGTGTTAGAGAGTCAGATAATCAAGAATGTATTAGACTTTTTGTTCTTGGTGTGCATTATAATTTTTTTCTTTCTTGATTTAATTATAAAATGAAGCGTATGCTGACCTGCATTGGACCGGAGGCATGGTCACAGTAGGTGATGAGCTCATACATAGTCACACCGAAGGACCACACATCTGAAGCCTTGTAGAACACGCGGTTCAACAGACACTCTGGAGCATACCTAGTACACACACACACACACACACACACACACACACACACACACACACACACACACACACACACACACACACACACACACACGCACACACACACACACACACACACAC
>OOFJ01003963.1:1259-16035 GCA_900323375.1 Benthosema glaciale | reverse complement strand
TCTCATCGACGACTACGGCGACGACGACGACGACCAGCGTGGTGTCGTCGGCATAAAGGGCGAGGACGAGCAGCAGCCGGAGCTGCCGGATGCCGCGTCCTTCCGCGTGGACAACAAGCGCTTCTACTTCGATGTGGGCTCGAACCGCTACGGCGTCTTCCTGAAGGTCAGCGAGGTGCGGCAGCCGTACCGCAACACCATCACCGTGCCGCTCAAGGCCTGGGCACGCTTCGGTGAGAACTTCCTGCGCTACGAGGAGGAGATGCGCCGCATCTTCGCCTCCTGCCACAAGGGGGACAAGAGGACAGACGTGGCCTTGTGCGGTGGGGACAGCGAGGACCATGAGGATTGACGTAGCCGCCGGCTGGGGTTTGAGACGCGCCAAGCTAAGTGGCGGTAAGGTTGGGAGCGTTGGGAGAGGGACATGTCCACTCGGTTTTGATGTGATCAATACGTTTGACTGTACTGTATACGACTATTGTCAACATGCACTTTCCCACTAGAAACCTAATTCATTAATGCTGGTACATTCCACCCCCAAAAACGGAATATCTTGGAAAAGTTATTTTTTCCCGTAATGTAATACAAAAAGTGAAACTTTTATATAGTATACATTCGTCACAGACAACTTGAAATACTTTTATATTGATGATTGCGACAGTATCAAAATATTTGAATTTGACATGAGACCAATTCAAAATGGATTATACAGATTTATAATTTAGTTTTAGAATTACATTACGAAAAAAACTAAAACAAACAAACAAACAGATGAAACGTTCTAAAGTTTTGGAATGGGCCAGAAATCTACCAATGAATTGGTGTCTACTGGTATTGATTTTGCACAATGACATTATCATGCTTATTATGGGATGGTGGTATGAAAATGTGTATGTTTGGGGATACGATTACTCTTTCCAACATTTGAAAAGGTTAAAGAGGAATCCAAAGGAATCCTCCAACATGGCTGTGTGTGCGCAAGCGTGGCAAAACAGGAAGGAACAAGTATGATGATGCTTTTTTTGTAATCTACAGCACATACACGTGTGTGAACATACAAATTGATACCAAGACAGTTAATCCACCCATTATTGTTACCATAAAGAAAAATACAAGCGATATTTAATACTTAAGTTCTTTTACACTTAATTTGGCATTAGCCACGATTCTATTAAATACAGTATGTGAATCAAAGTAATGCTGAATTTACGTTAGGTTGTATGACGTGTGTTGCTCGTCGGAAGTCTCTTCTGTAGACGATTAGCTATTTCCGGTGTGCTACACGTCATGCGACTAACAGGTTATTTATACTTAGTTGCACACGTCGCCGTGGTTGCACACTGAAAGTACCCGTTCCATAGGCTCAGAAATGCAGAAATGGCAGCGCAATGTGTTCCAAGCTTATGCATTTCAGTGGGCAACACAATATGCAACTAAGTATAAATCAAGCAGTAACGCTTCCTCATGAGGGGAAACATCAGACACAACATGAATGCTTAGTTAATGCCTATTTAATGATTAACTCTCCACCAACAAACTCACCACGTGTGGCCCTTAATTAATGATATTAGTAACTTAACGACTTCACCATTCATTGACAGGAACTAATGATGAATATGGGATAAATTAATGTATGCGTCAATCATTAATTGAGTGTTAATTACGTGTATGGATTTGTCCCTTATGAGGAAGCGTTGTTAAAACCGGGCTAAATATAAATATAACTTGAAAGATGCAGGCCCTAACTTGTGAATGCATCATTATAAGTAGATGAACACATGTAATGTTCAACGCCACAGGAGAGGTATTTTAATGTGAAATGCTATCTTAAGTATGGCCTTAACAACAGCTGGTCTTAAAGGATACACGATACCTTTACTTGAAACGCAGAGATCTCCACCGTATTGCAGCTATTTCTAAAAATGTCCATATAAAGACTGAGACAGACAGTGGCTGTGCTGATACCTCCATGACGAATGGGATCCCATTTGTCTCCAATGCACTCTTTACCGCGTGGGACAGTCCCTGTTTTGATAGCATATAATAGTACTCCACTTTATTCTACTTAATTCATTCTTATCATCTTTCTTTTTTTTAAATCATGTGGTGCTATAGGACAATGTCTGTGTTAAAAAAAGAAAAAAAGAAAAGAGAAACATTAGCTGAAGTTCTTTAAAAGCCATATCATTTTGCATCTGGTCACCGATTGCTTTGTCGCGTTTGAAAAAGGCCACAGGTACAGTAGGTCAGCGGAACACAGGTTTCTGCGAGACGTGCATCCAAAGGCTACAGTTTTACAATTCAAGTCTTCAATACAGTAGAGCCTCAGCAACTGAACTATGGGCCGATCACATCGGACACCGTTTGCAGGCCGCCGTGTGCAACACCTTTTCTCATGCAGTCTACAAAGCATTGAAAGCAGAGCAGCTTGCAGATTATTTCTGTCCTGAAGTTGCCTGACACTCACCTTCAGGTCCCTCCCTGATCACACAGGACAGGGGTTCTCTTTTTAGAGCAATCTCTTTGTCTTTTCACCACCTCTTAAGGCTCATTCAGAGTTTGACTTTTAATGACCACCGTGACCACCGTGACCACCGAAACGGTGGTGAGTAAAAACAGAGAGCAGGGCTGGAAATAGCGGTGCGGTGCGGTGGTTGAGGTGATGTGACGTCATGTTGTAGTTTTCGGTGGTCGCGGTGGTCACGAAAAACCAAACTATGAATGAGCCTTTAATTCTTCCAATTGGCAGTGGTGGTACTTAAGTAAAAGTATCAATACTGCATTGTACTCTGATACAAGTAAAAGTCCGGAATTCAAAATGTACTCGAGTAAAAGTACAAAAGTAAAATGTACTTAAAGTAGAAAGTACTTTAAGTATTATGCAGAAGGTCCCATTTCACAAGTTTTCAAATGTATACAAATATTTTGATAAGAGCAGATTTACAAGCTCACAATGCACTGTGAGTTTGTAGATAGGCTATTAAAAAACCCCAGCTATAATCTGCAGTGCTTTTACTGCTTTGAGTGCATAAAATATAAGGCGACCTGCAACACTAGAGCAGCAAACAAAATGCTTTCATTCCATTGATATCGGTTACAAAAAGTTGCTCACAGAGGCTAAAACCTAGGCCTGTAGACCTATTTCACTGCAGCCCTTTTGACATGGAATAGTCTGTAGGGTAGTTTACCAATGCTACTAATCCAAACCATTCTCAAACCTGTTGTGTCAAACGGGTGATGAGTTGGGTCTAATTTTGACTTCATGTGGGTTCTCCTGGCTAGTCGCATGTTGACGGGGATGGATCTTTTATCATTCCGAGCCTTGCGTTTAAGTTGCATATAGTTGTTTCACACTCCCAAATAGTACCACTTCATGGGACGGGATGTGAGCAAATGACAAAGGTTTGGGATCCGGAACCAGAGGAACCGGAAGGCACGGGATCCAACATCAAGGAACCAGAATCGGTTCACATTTGGTACAGTTTCTCGAACCGGTTTCATCACACTGTCAGTGATGTTAGGTGGACTTCATGTCTGCTATAGAATTATAGAATTATAATACCGGTGGTTCTCTATTTGAAGAACTACCCTAACTCTACAAATGGACCAGTAAGTTTCCATTGGAAACCCCTATAGGTATCGTTAAATGAAACCGTTAAAGATGGAGTGCCATGATTTTATGCATGGTTTGCCTGGTGGGTGGTGATAGGTGGTGATCCACCTGAACTGAAGCCGCACCCACAGCTGTAGTTGTATGATAAAGGGGGAGGGGTTAGGGGTGGGGCTGATAGTGTGATGTCACTATTTTGCTGTTTTTTTCATCGGCACGTTTGACTGTCAAGGTTTCAACCTCCAGGAAGAAACACTAAATACAAAGGGAAGACATCATTGCACATAACAACCACATCAAGGGGTCTAATGTAAAGTACTGTCACCTCTATTTCAAAATTGGAAATAATACAAAAATCACGGCACTCCATCTTTAAGGAATTGGACCATTAAGAGGGAATCGTTAAGTAACCCTCCCAAGTCAGCATGCAACATTGCGGGTACCCCCGAATATCCAAAACCTTTGACTCATGGTCAAATCCGTCCAAGCCATCACCTGTTTGCCATCTTTTATATTTTTCTACATTTTTAGCACATTATTCCAATCAGTACCTTTCCCCTGATACATCAGGCGCCCAGGCTGGCAAGGGGAGGCACCCATTTGCCGTCTTGAGAGTGAGAATGCGCTGTGCGTATAGTGTATTCTGAGGCGAACTTAGCAGACCTATAAGCTAGCTTGTAGATCATCTATTTTAGTTATTTAGGCATTTTCAAGGCATTTTCCTGGGTTGGATTAATACGTACAATCAATCTGCAGTGGATATAATGATGAGCAACTTACAATGTGTCAGTAGAGTAACACACAGCATGTCACCACCAACTATTTCATGACAAAATGGCTGCCGTGACAAAGGTCAATTGTAGGCGCTATCGCCTGTGTTGCCCCAAAGGCCTCTGTCATCAAAGGAACAGATGAAGGGTATTAAATGTTATAGGTCGTAAAGGGCTCAACATTGTGCTTAAAACAGGGCTTTTAAAATAGTTCCTCGTGCTATTTACCAATGTGCTGTATTTGTTGGACATACCATGTGTTTCCTTTTTTAAATTCTATTTATTCTTCTTCTTTTCATCGATGAGGGCGCTCTAAACTTAAAGTTGTCCAAGTCTTAAATCCACTTAAACCCTTTGTACTTCTTTGTATGTCCGGTTGCGTAAATTACCAACCAACCAGATCAGAACCGATCGCAACGAGCTGCGATTTTAGGGCAACAGTTTGCTACTTTTTGATAAATGCGGCTAATGACTATTATGACATGCCCAGTATTGTTGTTTAATATCCAATTGATGAACCATAACATCTGTGTACTAGGATGAACAGTCAGCAAACATAGCCAATCTGAAGGTTTACAACACAGCAACGTGTGATGAGAGAGAGATTTGTCGCAGAGCTAAAAACGCAAGGAGACCCGTAGTGCGGACGCCCGGGGGACCAACGTACTGCATATAGGGTTAACAACGCATATAGGGTTTAAGTGGTTAATGTAATAACAGACACACACCAACCACACGCACGCACACACGCATTCAAGCACGCACGCACGTACACACGCACACACGCCAACACACACGCGCATGCGCACAAGCACACAAGAACACACACACACACCAAATGACTGCTGCGCAGATTTCTCAAAGATGAATGTCCTTGTCAGGATGGAGCTATTGTATTATATAATATCAAGGTTATAGGTTGATGGTTGGTTGGGGAGGGAGACAAAAACAATGTTAGTTTACAAATAGTACTAGTGTTGACTGTCCAGTTTCTCGTTGTCTCCAGAAAACAGATGCATGGTTGAGCTTAAGGATTAGTGGGTGGGTAACAATGTGTATACAATGTGTATACATTGTGGTTACCGGTATGTTCTTTGGAATGCACTTTAATTAGAGAGAGTCATTTCATTTCCAATCATAGATATTAAAAACTATAGATGCCTCAGTGGCCGCTGCAGTTCCATGGAGTGACGTGTCTCCATTGAAGTGCCATAGGGAAGCGATGAAGGCACGCTGCGTCGCTGCCCAAGTGACGTCACTCATGTGACTACTGGCCAATCACAGCGCGTCTTTTCCGGGACTTATGTTATGCGCGCGGAAGCTTGACAAGATTCCGCTCATGCCTCGCAAGGAATCTCGGGATAAATTGTGCCTTCAATTTTGACACGCGCCCCAGAGCCGGAAGAGGCGTCTACCTTTATGTCTATGTTTCCAATTCCAACAAAAACAATTAGTATTTCAACAATAAGTTAAAATAGTGTTTGCTTTGGCATTTATAGTAATCATCATGTTTTATCTGAACCGACCCCGATACAAAATGTTAGATTTGTTCGTCTAGTTGCATATCAGAGTTTAAGCTCTGTTGCACAGCAACAGTTGGGAGTGTTGCCGGTCCATTTGGTACCATTTATACACTCAAATTAAATAGATGATACTGTGTATACAGTGTTTACTGTGTAGGGCCATTGAATTTGTCTTTAGATACAGGCCTTAATGACAAATGAACCTTGGAATTTAACTTGAACTCTTGCCTCAACTATTATATGGACAAACATTCAGTCTTGAATATTAAGAGGATTATACACACAGCAGCATCCTGCAAAAAGAAAAGAAAAATCCTATTCCCTCGGCTCCCAAACAAGCACTTTAAAAACAAAAAAATGCTGCTTCTGATGTTGAAGGACCACAGAGGGTTAATTTATACCTCATCACATGACAAAAAAGACGTGTTGTCTCGACACGTGATGAAGTGAAAATTAGCCTTATAAGACCCATTCTGTTTTGTTTATGATGACAATCAAATGAAGATTCTAGCCATGAAATTAAACCTCCCAATAGGGCACCCAATTCACTTTATTAAAAATATTCCAAGGAAGAGATGGTTTAGAACTTGGTTCAGAAGGTAGAGGTGATTCACCAAGTTAAGTTAAGATGGTAAAGGTGATTCAGAACTTGGATAAGAAGGTATAGATAGATGTTCTATGGCTGTTCAAGCTAGGTGTTGTTGCACATGTATTTACCACTGTGATTCCTTTGAGATTATCAAAATAGATCCTGCTACTACAAAGCATATCCTCTTCAAGTAGAGGAGCAGTCTGGAAATGAGCTTTGAGCGAAGTTCCCTTTTAAAGGAATAGTTCCGTTTTATATACTGTATTTGGATTTGATGTCAAACATCCCAAGGTTCTCGTCAGACGACTTTTAGTGCTTGCTCAAACTTTTACTGGAGATCAGCCTGGCAAAGAGAAATAAACGGAACTATCGCTTTAAGTAGCGGGTAATGTGCATTTTCATTCCTGCTGACTAGTGCTACTGTCACATAAGACTCCTGAATAAACAGTAAAGTTCTCAATGTTAATTTAAACCTGAGAGTGTACAAAATGTATAATTTTGTACACTCAGGGTTACACATTTATAAATTAACTAACACAGTGCAACATGCAAAGTGCTTATAGATGTGGACCATGTCATTTTACCCATGAGCACAAAGAATAATAAAATAAAATAGTTTAGAATTAAGGAAAGGCGCAGAAAGGCACGATGAAACGTAATTCTTAAAATGATCAAAGCACTTTATAATTATGTGCACATGAGTAGTTAAACTCCCACACCCCTTTATTCTTCCCTATATTTATGAGCGAATAAGCAAAGAATTATAATAAATAATTTTAGAGTCGATTTTTAGAGAAGTGTATAATGGTAAAAGTTGTGTAGAGTTGCTATGGTATTGGTTTCTATGTATTGAATGGAGTGCCAGCATGATTGCTTCCAAAAAAAAAAAAAGTAGTGACATTAGTTCCTTAACGATATCGTAAAAATGTGGCTTTAGATATATATTTATTAGTGATACCTTACCAGCCCTACCCCCGCCCCAAAATCCCAAACTATGAAATAATCACATATTTTGCATTTTATAAAGAGGTGGATCGGTCCTGTACAAAGTGAGAATGGTCAACAGAGGGCACTAAATTGATAGTTTATGAACAGCTTGAATGAATGGGTTACGGACTGTTATTGCTTAGATCTAACATTTCCACCTGTAAGCCTTAAAAAAATAATCTTAGAATTTTTTAATTTTGTTGCAAATTCAAAAATGTATTTTTATTTCCTTTGTTTAGATGAAACAAGTTGCAAAACGCAAGGTTTAGTGTCAAACTGTCCCCAGGTAAAAACAAAAACAAAAAAATACATAACGAAAATTTGAGGAAAGATTTCCATGAACCTTTTTCTACTACATGGAATGGTTTAGGCATGCGTTAATATTGCAAACACAGTGTTGATTTATCCTTTAATGTAACCAAATGGACCCTTATTACAGGTCCCTTACATTTGTACGCACTCGCGTATAGTCACGTCAACCGTCGGGATTTTACAGTGAAAGGATTTGGAACGAGCGGTAATATCAGTAACTGCTAACGTATAGTTACAATATGTCAAAGTAGAAGTAAGTTTCGCTGCATCTATAGTCGTGTAGGTACGGTAGAGTCATAATAATAAACAATAATAAACATTATGGATATTACAACAAAAGCTTTATTGTTACTTTTCCTTTGGCTCGTTGTTTTACATGGAAACTGTTCGATTGTGTGACTTGTTAAAAAAAGGTTTTAAAAAGCAGAAAAACGAACAAAACGGAACATGTTTTAAGTGTAGATATAGGTGTGTAAACGTAAACACGTGGTGTGTTTTCCTGTAGTCTTTAATAGAATATTACGAGACTCCCAAATGACGAAGCAATGCTTTGGTGTCCTATAGCACTTTCTTTATTATCGTGTGTTTACTACTGTATCAGTTCATGTTCTACATGTATTGTACTTATACTCGGTATTCATGAATTGCCTTGTTAATGTTTGTAAAAGTTATACGACGGCATACAAGTTACACGACACCTATCGAGAAAAGAAACAGGTTTTTATCTGGAGTCTATGCATGCTGACAGTTTAGGGTGGGGGTGTCCCGATATTATCGAAAAGTCAACAAAAAAAATGGTGCTATTAAACATTATGAAGGTGCTTATAGTTATGGACCCGGGCTCAATGCATGCTGGGGGAGATTAAAACAGTAGAAATAAAATGATATATACATATTTATATTAAAATAAAATAAAAAATAAACTTCATTGATGTCTTGCTGCAATTGTGGTCATACATGGGGGTTATTTTCCAGTCATAAATAGTTAACACGTAAACCAATGGTGGACAAAAGTACACAAGCCTAGTACTTAATTGTTCAAAAAGACATGCTTTCAAAAATACTAATACTTTCCTTTAAACCTTTTTTTGTTTTAGGTAGTGAAATTAGCAGATCTGTAAGCTCACAACGTGTCACATCTCACCTCATCATGAGCTTGTAGATCGGCTATTTTAATATTTCACTATTTTCAAAATAGTGTTTTAATTCGTAATGTAACGCGACTGTCCACCACTGGTGATGTGTAACTGTTAAAAAAAGGAGGGGGAAAAAAGGAAAAAAAGAAACGAGAAAAGAAATAGTGTCATTCTATTCAGTGTTCAGTGTGGTTTGCACTGTCTAGTGGAAAGCTTTGGAACTGCAACACATGGAATGGTTGCATGTTCATTATGAAATGAAAAATGGTTCTCTATAGGCAAGCCCATGCGGAAATTAGAAAACAATTAAGCCAATATGCTCTATGGCCATTTTGGAAATAACTCTTCCTACTTCCGTGCCTCTTCCAACCTCCTTCACAGGTGTTACCGATGATATTATGTTCCATTTCGTGTACAGTGGTTCTGAAACGTTTTAATTTCAAGAGCCCCCATGACGCTGAGAGTGTGTACACACCCGTACAGGGCCAGAGGCCCCTGGTGCCGCAGAGTGTTTCTAGTGAGCCAATAACATGCACAATAGCGGCACCCTGCCTCTGTTTGACTTGAATGGAACAGAACCTTCATTAGTAGGTTTGTATCATCAGTAACATGGAAACATGGAACATTGGAAATAGGCCCGGAAGTAGGAAGAGCTATTTCCAAAATGGCATATGTGCATAAAGCACATTTATACTTCTTGTTTTGATGCTGTTGTGCGCAAAAACAAAAAGCTGATATACAAACTTACAATGTGTTACGTCATGATGCAGTGAAAGCTTGTGGATCGGCTATTTTTTGGCACGACTTGAGTGAGGTTTTTTTTGTGTCGTTTGACCGAAGTAGGATTAGCCGAAGTTAGCAAATATCAAGGCCTAATTAATCCAGTTCTATTTAAAATTAACAATGCCTATTATGTGATAGGACATTTTTGAAAAGATATATTGACAATCTAAAGAAATACAGTTTTATTTTATTGGAATCTGATTTACACCATTATTATGTGTTATATTATCATGTAGCAGAGATAAGGGATGTATTCTTTTGGAAGGTTTCTGTTTTTATTTCTCTAAAAGTGTTGAAGTGATTGTCGTAGAAACGGGTGTAATGCCATTTAGGGGTATAAAAAAAATGTCAAACCGCTGGGGGAAAAACATGAATGTTTATCAGTTGTGTTAAATATTGTTCAGTTTTTATTTTATTATTTTTTTTACTTTGTTTTTGTTTTGTTAATTAAACGTTTGACAAGATTTGCAGTGATTTGGAGTTGTTTCTATTCGTATAGGGGAGGCTATTCAAAAGTGTGTCTCTGTGTCTGTCTGGATCTTGTGACTCTGTCATTTTCTGCTATTCTGTCCAAGGGACGGGGTTGGTGCCAGCCGCCCGCTGACTAACCCTAACCCAAACCCCAAACCATAACCCTAAGAGCAAGCATGTCAAACATTGCGAAGCTTGCGCTTTTAGGGTTAGGTTTGGGGTTTGGGTTAGGGTTAGTCTATTACTATCCCTACCCCAAACTCCTAACCTAACCTTAACCGCATGCATGTTGCAACGCTGACATTTACTCAAACCCGTTGACACTTAAGTGTTCGCTACTCTATGGTGCAGCCCCAAAGCTCACTTCCTTCCTGGACTACAATTCCCATAATGCTTTGGTATACTGCTCCTCCTTGTGGATATGGGGGTCTTATTGAGACAACATGTAGTCCCTTTAAAGACCACTTCAGCCATTATCAACCTTCTGCTAGTTCTGAAATTTTCCAAAAATGGAACATTACAAAGGTTTCTGCCTATACTAATGTCATATTTATCTACATATATGAACATATAGCCTATGGAATTACACACTGTTTAGTTTTAATCTAGTGACTCTAGTCTTAGTTGAATAAATATTTTTGATAATTAGTCGACTAAGACTAGTCACTAGTCGTAGTCTTAGTCAACCAAATGAACACTGGGTCGAATGTAACATCACCAGGCCCTCAGTGCTCACAGTCATGAGAAACAAGAGGCGATAGCCCGTTGGTGCTCGCCATAGAGTAATAAAAGGATAGAGACCAAATTGAAGCTAATTGTTTGACTGTGCTCAGATGTTGCGCTCTGATAATAGCAGATATACTTACTTACTTTACTTAGGCCCATCGCTCCAGTGGAGCATAGGCCATCTACGACTCTTCTCCATCCAACATGGTTTTGGGCCATCCTTTCTGCCTCCCTCCAGCTGATTCCCTGTCTCTTCAGCTCAGCCTCAGTGTCCCGCCTCCAGGTGTTTTTAGGTCGCCCTCTCTTCCGCTTCCCCTGTGGATCCCAAGTCAGGTGCTGGTTACTGGTTTTCTCAGCGTGTGTCCTATCCATCCCCACTTTGAACTTTCGTCTCAGTATCTGCTTCTCTACAGGTTCCTGCCTATAGCAGATAGGAGATAGCAGATATACAAGCTCACAGCTTTGTGAGCTTGTAGATCAGCTATTCTCCGCTTGCAACCAGGCAAAAGTGTATAACCAGCCATTTCGACTCCATCATCTCAAGGCCCTCCAAAATACATTGACGACAAAATCAACTGATGTAGTTGACTAAAATCTTATATATAGTCTACTCTAGACTATAAGTAAAACATTTCAAGTCACTAAAATGACTAAAAGGTTTTATTCAAAAGACTTGTGAATAAAACTAAATCTGCTGTCAAAATCAACACAGAATGTAGTTATAAGGGACATCAGAGAAGCTTGCGAGCCTTGAGAAACATTGAAAAGCCTTTATTTCATAGTATGTTAAACATGGTGGATGTTAAACATTTTGCATGGGGGAAAAAGGGCACTTAATTTCTGATGGCATACAGTAAAAGGTTACCCCATCCTAAACATAGTGTAGTGTGAATAGATTGCATGGGATTATAATGAATATCTCCAGCAATCTGGTTTCATGAAAAGGATTTAAACAATACATTATCACATTACCAGAACCCAACCTCTATTGCAGTGGTTCCCAAACTATGGGTCGGGACCAAAGGATTTTGGGGGAGGTCCCCAGATGATTTTCTCAATGTGAAACGTTGTTTTCTCACTTGACTCAACAGCAAGCGAGGCCACCTAAGGCCCATTTCAACTGAAACTGATGAAACTAGCGATGGCCTCCTATGCTCTGCACATTTCTAAAGTGACAATTTAAGGTCTTTTAATACCTTTTCAATACCTTTGAAATGAAATAAATATAAAAAATTCCATTACTGCGTCAAAAGTAACAATACACAAACTATATATAAAAATAAAAAAACATGGTCAAACGTTGGCCAACTTGTGAAAATAGCCGATCTACAAGCTCACATGGGCATGTGCAGAGGAGAGGTGAGAAGGACGCTGAAGATGGAGCTGCCAGGTGAGAGAAGAGTTTATGGACGTGGTGAGAGAGTGCATCGTAAATGGATTAAAATCCATTCAAACTGGTGACAATTTCAATCACAATTTGAATCTTGACGTAAACGGCAAAAAAAAAGAGAATGGAGAATAGGATATTTGTAAGAGAATTGATAAAAAGAAATGCTACTGTATTTTGAAAAGAGGATAGAAAATTAAAAGAGAAAGAAAATACTGGATTTGTGTAAGAGAAATAAAATTATTTAAATATATATATTTTTTGTCATATAAATTTGTCCGGAATCGTATCATGAGTTGAGTGAATGGTTACATGCCTAGTGAGAGGACATGCAGGTGCATGGCAGAGGAAGACGCAGAGAACAGAAGCAGATGGAAACACATGATCCGATGTGAGAAGAAGCTGCGGATCTACAAGCTCACTACGCCTTGCAAACGGGCCGTGGAGAGAGCTTGTAGATTGGCTATTTTCACCATATTTATCTGTGGAACCGAGTTAAGCTACAATTAATGCCTCAACTCCTACAATTCCAAGTGCTTGTCAGGATGGTGGTGGTGGGTCCCCAGCTGAAATGTGATTATTTTGGGGGGGTTGTGGCCTGAAAAGTTTGAGAACCACTGGTCTAATATTGCACAATTATTTACAATGTCAATTACATCCATGCTCAAATACAAGTTCAGAAACTCTTTCAAAATAATAATAATACAAAGACGTGGGATTTGCTCATGTCATGGAAAAACACAAATATACCGTTTCCTATGATAATATGGTCATAGATGAAATGTCAGTAACTGAATGATACAAGCCATATACAGTAATGTGCATTTTACATTGTCATGTAACATTACATAGGCCGGATCAACAGAGTCTTATTGAAGAACCCTTCGGAAAAAAAAGAAAGAAAACAAAACACTTAAAATCTGTATAGCTTGTTGCTTGGGGTCCCCCATGGGTCAGAAGTAAACCCCCTCCTTTTTCTCCCTCTGTAGTATAGATGAGATTTCGTATAGTCTATACCAAATCTCATAGAAGTATTACAACCGCAGTGCCTGGAGTCCCACACACAGGGCTATACTAAGCCCAGTCCATTTTTCCCCTCTATATCAAACCTCTTCTGTAAAAAAGAATATTTCTTTTGCAGAATAGACCTTGCAGTAATCCCCTCCCCAAACTGCTATGGTCCAATCACTATGATGGGTAGTGTCCTACCCATGGTAGGACACTGGGGAGAGGGCGGGGCTTACTGCAAGGTCTATTGTTTGCCCCATGAATAAGGTCACGATAGGTTTCAAGTGGTTAATATCTCCATTTGCCATCCGTCTATCACAAACTTCACACTCGTCTCGGTGGACAGACGTCCGAGATAACAGCCTTTACACGTGGACAATTCTTTACAGAACAGAAACAAAATAAAAAACGTCACACAAGCAGCAATTACACATAACGATTAATACGTAACAGAATAGACATGCTTCCTCCTGTCCGACGTCCAAACTAGTTAAGAAAGGGTATGTTATATAACTAAATGATGAGCGGGCTCTGAACTGTCAGAGCTGGTCACCTCAGCGTACACCCAGATGTCTTTACTGTCCCAATAAGCTGCGTGCACAGCAGCCATGTTGAAAATAAATCAGGTGGCTTCCTTACTTCCTTCACAGGTGTTAAGATTAAGATGTGTTCCATTTAGCGTAGCACGGTGGTTGTCAAATTATATCAACGACTCCCATAACTTTAATCTGAGTGTGTAAAAAAAAATGGAACAAATGTACCCTTATGGGAAAAGCCTGGTCACAATGTAAGGCAGAGAAACTATCGGCGGAAGTGTCCGTCGGAACATCCGTCAGATGTATTTCCCCCGGATACAATATTTTCCTGACCAATCACAGCACTTGTTTCATTCGCGGAGAATGTAAACTGATTTGTAAAGCATCAACGTAATTTCCTGCATACAACATGCACAACAGCTAGCAACATCCTGACTCTGAGCCTTCATTAGTATTTAGTATCATTGGGAACACCTGTGAAGGAAGTGCGGTCGAGGCCACATTGCTTTCCAATGTCTGCTGTGCATATTCTATTGTAGCATCATGCCATTCACATGATTCAAACAAAACCATGTCTTGAAATAATTCCTATAACCATCTGAGGCAACATTTAGCTTCCCAATTGATCTCAGCATTGGTATATGTACTTAAAAAAATAACAATAATCCAGCCCGATGCATTTGATCTTAAAAACAAAACAAAAAACAAAACAAACGCAGTGGCAGTGAAATGTTGTTGGCAAGAAGTGTTGCTCCTAGATCTATATTGGATTACATTCGAGTGCAATATAATATACATAAACGTACTGTGAATGACGATGACATACAATGTTATTACTGTGATATCCACATATGTATGTATGTATGTATGTATGTATGTATGTATGTATGTATGTATGTATGTATGTATGTATGTATGTATGTATGTTTGTATGTATG
>OOFJ01003939.1:0-19773 GCA_900323375.1 Benthosema glaciale | reverse complement strand
ACACACACACACACACACACACACACACACACACACACACACACACACACACACACACACACACACGAAAAGGTCTTTTAATATTTCATCAACCAAAGACAATTACATCTGTGGTGGAGATTTTATTTATTATATTATTATGCAAATTACTAAATTACTCCCTCATAGCATACAGACCATTGAGGCATTGAGCCGGTATTTATTACGTTCTACCAACAGTGGATAATATGTGATTTCCATGTCCTTCCAGTGGTATTGACTTTGATGGAGCAACAGTTGGACTTGCTTTCATTGGAACACTCTGCTCAGGTCACTCATCAGGGATAATACAGGTAGGTAAGGAACGTAAGGAAAACAGCAACAATTGTTACTGATCTGAGTGATGTTTCTTTGTTAGATATTGTGATATATTGAGTATTGATTATGATTAGTAGCTGTAAGGAAAAAAATAGATTACTTACATAAACTGTATGAGTTGGGCCAATGCAGAACCACAGGCAGGCAAGCAGGCAGATAAAGTTGAATGAAGATTTATTTACAACTAGACTGGACATACAAGGCTGCAAGGCAGGACACGCAGTGACAACAAACTATAAACTGGCAAGGGAACACTGAACACAGGGAGGTTTAAATAGACTAGACACAGGTGCAACATAACTACAATCAACACTGGGATTGGCTGGAAGACTGACGGGACACAGGTGGAGAAAACTAGTAATCAAGGTAGGAGAGACAAGACAGGTAGCAACAAATGGGGCAGACAGGAAACACTAGGAATACAACTACACAATAAAAGTACATAGTACATGACACTGTATGATATTTCTGTAAACATGTTGCCACAGTGGTATTGTAATTTAAAATAAATTATGCCTCTGAAACTACTACTACATGATAGATTGTGCAGCCCTAGAGTGAGTGTTTGTGTCAAAGTTGAGTGCGTGCAATTCTTCTCGCTCCTATAGCAAATAACTTCCCCATTGTCAACCTTGCTGTACATGAAGTGATCTTGGTGAACCTACACAGTTAAATGTCTCATTGTGTTGTAATAAGAAGAGGAAGTATATCAGTGGTGGTGAGAAATTTCAAGACAGAAATGAAGAAAAGTAGAAAAGTCTACAGAGGTTCTACAGATCACAGGGAAAATATAACTGAGCTGCCATGTCCACAGTCCACCCAAGCCTCCACCTGGTTCAATCCTCAATGTATCATTGGTGCTGCTGGTTCTTTCTTTTCAGTCTGAACTCACAAAAACAACATACCACCAAACACTAATATATTGTCTTTTATAAACTGCAAATAAATGTTAACTTTGACATGTGTGATTCTAACTAAAAGGTCATTGTCACCTTCTGTGTCAACAATACCATTTTGTGGGCATACAAGTGTAGTAATTATGAGAGTGTTATCTTGTAGATTTTATCAGTGGTTTTAGTAATTATGAATTATGAATCATAAATTGAATTTTCAAAATATTAAGAGTCAAAATCAATCCAAATTTTAAAGAGAGGGCACCATTGAAAAGATTTATTCAGTATTTAACCCTTAACTTTAAACCACCAATTAAAACAATGAAATAGATAGCAGTTGATGAAAAACAACTCACAGTAGGTATTTTTATTGACTTA
Organism: Benthosema glaciale; assembly: GCA_900323375.1. NCBI lineage: Eukaryota > Metazoa > Chordata > Actinopteri > Myctophiformes > Myctophidae > Benthosema > Benthosema glaciale. The sequence continues at coordinate 18,145 of OOFJ01003939.1, read as the reverse complement.
CGCAAAGCATTTGACACAATTGACCATCCCCTGCTTTTACAAAAATTAGAACAGTATGGAATAAGAGGGGTTACTAATCATTGGTTAAAAAGTTATTTAAATAATTAATGATAGAATGATATATTGTCCTTTTTGCCATGAGCTGATAACTCGATATAATTGCAACGTACGACCTGAGAGATGATCTTTGCGAGAGATTTTTGAGAGACAGGCTTTTTGGTTCCTTGCTTGGGAGCAGGCACGGATGGCTTGTTGCGGCGGCAGGGGTTGTCGTCTTGGTTAACCCCTGAGCCGTTCGTCATCGGGACGCCGTCGTCGCGTCTCGAACCCGGACCCTGGGAGGAGATCATGGAAGGGTTGGCTGATCATCGGTCGTCTGTCTCAATCTGGTCCTTCTTCCTCCCTCTTTTTGGTCTGTCTGGCCCGTCCTCTCTCCTCCGTCGAACTGAACTTCACTGTCTCTCAAATCGTATATATAGTCTCGGTGGTCGTGTCGCAATGTGCGTTAACCCATGGTGATTTGCTGAGCGTGGAAACATGAATACGTCTTGACGCAAGAACATGCATTCTTTAGACTGTTGTGAGGCAGGTTCTCAGAAGTAACATGTTGTGGCAGTCACTCAGAAGTTCACGAAGTCAACTGAGTGTACGCACATGCACTTATCATGGCTCAGATTTCACATAATACACAATCTGCAACAATAACATTTATTGCACTGTGGATGTCATATTTCCAATCAATGATGGAGTCGTGAAAGATTTATGAACGAGTGGAACATTCAAAGATTATGACATAGTACATGTTCAGATGTTTCTATGGCTCCGAAACATGACCACTGAGGGCCTGATCAGCAAGATCCAGGTGTTTATCAATAAATGCCTGCGTTACATCATCAAGCTATGGTGGCCCATCAAAACCACAAATGAGGAGTTATGGAGGATCACAAAACAGGACAGCATAGCTAGAACAGAACTGGATAGGCCACACCCTTAGAAAGGACACAGTTAACACCACAAGACAGGCCCTCGACTACAACCCACAGGGGAAGAGGAAACCGGGCAGGCCGAGAAACACCTGGAGTCTGGAGACGTTCCACTCTCCAAGACCTAAAGGACATTGGAATGAGCTGGCAGGAAGCAAAGGCCCAGGCCCAGAAGAGAGTGAGATGGAGAGCTCTGGTGGACGCCCTATGCCCCTCGACGGGGTAAAGAGGATTAAGTCAAGTCACATGTTCAGATTGTGTGATCTGTTGTGATTGTGTGACACGTGGTCATGACTGTGACCAAGTCTTTATCATGACAGTTATTTCCTTCAGAACTGTGAATCTCCTTGGTGAGTTTGTAGGGAAATCAGTCATTTGACAGGATATTCCTTAATATGACAAGAGGCCAGGGCTCTGGATTTGACATGGAATAGAGGGGAACTGTGTTCACATATCAATTCCATGAGAGGGAAAGTTCCAGAATATCCCGAATGGTCTCAGTCAGCCTGCCTGCATAGGCAGGATTCCACTGTTGTCTCAGTCAGAAGGCATCCTTGAGGGTCAATAGGTCAGTGACTCCTCTGCTGGGCTAAAATTGTCCAGCCTGCTCTCTTTCTCACTCTGTGTGCAAGACTGTTCATTGGGTGATAGCTGGATAGCTGGATCTGATAAATGAATGGTGCTTTTATACCACACTCATACTACACAAGATGAATCACAGTTAGTTTCAAATAACACTTAGTTAAACTCGTTTTTGGCATGTCATTGACTAATAGCTTGCTTGGTTACTTTTTTCAGGACCACAACGCCAGGGCCATCGCCATAGGGGCGACGCTGGCCCATGAGATGGGCCATAACTTGGGTATGAACCATGATGACTCCAGTGGCTGTGCTTGTTCCGGAGACACTTGCATTATGGCGGCAGCACTCAGGTACTTAACTGTAGTATGGGGAAACAAGACAAACCCATTTACATAATCTATGGCAAAAGGAGGAGCAAGGACTCCATCTCAAATGTTGCTAGTTAAATGGCATGGCAGTTTTTTTAGCAAGCACCTAGACATATGTTTTTCATAATGATGACTCTTCCATGGTGCAGGGAATCAAATGCGCCAAAGATCAGATTACTCCCCCTTTATACACTTTTCACCTCTGTATTCAAGTACACTTTCTCAAGACATCAAGCTTTGTAAATAAATAAATAAATGCAAAGGTGAAAAGGGGTGCAGAAATTGGCTTTTTTTTCTCCTTTGGAAATACATTTTAGCTGTGCATAACCGTCGGGCTACCTATTTTAAGCATTTATGAGACATGAGACATGTCACATTGTGACAACTTTGGCAAATAACAAGAGCGGGGTTTTATCTTTTTCTTAGCTATGACATTCCTAGGTCCTTCAGTAGCTGTAGCAGTGCCAACTATGAGAAGTTTCTGAATTCACGGACCCCTGAGTGTGTGCTGGACAAGCCGGACTACAAAGAAGTTGTGACTCCTCCGCGATGTGGGAATGGCTTTCTGGAGACGGGAGAGGAGTGTGACTGTGGCACTCTGGAGGTAAACAGATAATCTGAGCATTACTGCATTACTGAGAGAGAGAGAGAGAGAGAGAGAGAGAGAGAGAGAGAGAGAGAGAGAAATAGAGAAAGAGAAAGAGAGGAATGAGTACAATGGTAGAGTGAGTTTTAAGATTGCTTACAATTCTGCGTACAAGTTCAGAGACTGCCCTGCAGGTGTCCAGTCTGAATATGGGTGAAAACCAGTAGGGATATCTATAAAGCCTACTGTAGAACAGGGGTTCTCAACCTGTGGGTCGGGACCCCCAGGGGGGTCCCCAAATAATTTGGGTGGGTCCCCATGTGACAGTGCAAGTGAGCATTTTATCCTTATTTTTTAAGGACTTTCAAGACTTAATACTATACTATAAAAACTGGTGAAACATTGGTCACATTGTCAAATAATATAAGAAAGAGGGGGGAAAAGTGAAAACAGCCAATCTACAAGCATTCATTCATTCATGGGACGCAGAAAGTGTCATTCTTGATTGTGTTACGCACATGTGAATCACATGCATGCATGCGAAAACAGCAAATTGCGCGTACATGGGGCCTTTTGATTTGGTGTAGCTCCAGGGCCCTCGCAGGGGTTAATCCGGCACTGCGTGCGTGCGTGCGTGCGTGCGTGCGTGCATGCGTGCATGCGTGCGTGTGTAATGGCAGAAATCTTAGGTGTATTCATTTTGACTGTAACTGCTTCAGACATACATTGCATGTCCTATCAGTAATCTCTTAAGATGTCTGTCTGCTCAGTCTTGTCCATTTCTCTTGCCCAGAGGCCTCCTGGAAACAGCTACAAAGAATTCCTGACATGCACAAACACATCTCCACAATAACAAGCCTCTATATCTACTCTACAACATCACACACTGCAAAATCAAACCTCCTGATGTGTCTGAAGTTTGGGGCGTTAAATCACAATTATTAATTTGAAAAAGAAAGTTAAATTCAATGTAATTCAATTATTGATGCGAATACAAGGGCCCTCAGCTGGGGCTATACCCAAATGTAATCAAATGTGATCAGATGCATGCATTCCAACCAGACACTCGCTGCAGCAGTTGTTCAGACCTGTTACAGGAGTTTGTTGACATTCCATTACAGCACCACAAGTACTTGGAACATACAATATACTATTTCCCTACTAATTTGGAATATGCAGTAGTTTTCTGAACAGTATCAAGACATATTACTGGAAATGTTCCAAGTAATTGACTTCAAATTTAAATTATGGTTTACTTAGGCCTACAGAGGAGCATTAGACAAAAGGGCATTAATGCCTTGGGGACATGGTTTGTTATAGGAGGTAACAGACTTGGTTACATTGCAGCATTATGAAAATAGCAAACTAATGATTGTTTTGGTTGTTCACTCAGGAGTGCAGTGACCCATGCTGCAACGCCACCAGCTGCACACTGACCGCAGGTTCACAGTGTGCTGTGGGAGAGTGCTGTGAAGACTGCAAGGTGAGAAGAAATGCATAACATCTCTCCACTGGCCATATTAACACGGTGGCTAAATTGCTTCTGCATTAGGGTTGGAATTAACACCCTCAAGCATCATGGCATAGGATGGCCCTTGTCCACCATGCCCTTTAAAAAAAAAACACTGCTTCAACTTCCTTTGACAAGACTGTTCTCTAGTGGCGCTATTTTGTATTACACACTCAGTGTTTAGAGTGAGGTTCAGTGAACAAAATGCTGAAAGCTCTTAAAATTAAATGTATTTTTTTAAATAACCAGAGTAAAGTGTCAAATTCATCACAACGTTTATTGTGATTTCTTTGGGGCATCGTTTATGTAAAGACGAGTAAAGACTTATCCCCGGCGTGGCTCCCTAACTTTCCTCAGATCCTACCCGTGAGCAGCGAGTGCCGTAAGAAGCAGGATGACTGTGACCTGGCGGAGTACTGTAATGGAAGGGACGCTGACTGCCCTGAGGATGTGTTCGCTGTGAACGGCCTACCATGCGACGGCGGAAAAGGCTACTGCTACAATGGCCAATGTCCACAGAGAGCTGACCAGTGTATCAGGATGTATGGGCCAGGTACGTATCCTTAGAGCTGGATACCTGCACAGATGAGCTCCTCGAATCTCTTCAAAGATTGTATTTTTATGTTTTTTTTTTAATGCATAGGTATGTGTAAGACAATAACCAGCAATGAATAACCTGTCTCCAAAAATGCATCTTCAAAGGCCATGAATAGTTGTAATAAGTCACTTATTTTCTACAAGTGACACACACTAATTAGGCCAAATACAGCTGAGAGGGAGGCACTGCAGAGTGCAGACTAGAGAGCACTGTTTTCCAAAATGTGGGTTGGGACCCATTTGTGGGTCACGGACACCTTCTTATGGGTCACGATATCACTTTATTTTTTGTTTCCTATAGGCCTATTTTGTTAATAAATAAATACAAAATACAGTAAATGAATTCCATAAATTATGAAGTATGAAAATAGGCAATCTACAACCTCACAACGTTGTGTGAAGCGACATGTTGTGAGCTTGCAGATCTGCTATCTTCACCAGTTTGGGTCTGATGTCAAATTTCTCTTTTGGGTCTCGAGCTAAAAGGTTTAGGAACCATTTCTGTTGAGAGAGAGACGGCTGCTGTGGTTGTTTAGGATGGCCTTGACTTCTACTTCTTAATTGTCTCGGCACAGCACAGCACTAAAGTAATGTTCTCCTCCTTGTTCTTCCTGACCACAGCTGCTATAGAGGGAAGTCATCAGACGTGCTACAGCAACAACAAAAGAGGTACCTATTGGGCCTACTGCAGACGGACCGCCAGGGACACATATATCGGCTGTCAGTCACAGTGAGTACGACCAACATGGCCCACCCATCTGACCACTTACCAACCATTTATTCAGTTGCTTTGCCAATTATTTGGAGGCCCACTATGTCGTCACCCCGTCCACAGGTTGAGAACATAGACTGTAAAGGTTGAGAACCTTTGGTGTAGAGTCAGACCTGGCTCAGTGTAACCTCAGTCCCAGCCTTACTCATCTGCGAAGAGAAAATCTCAGTGTGAATGCACTGACGAACCCTGCTTCCCCTTTTCATTTGTAGAGATGTGATGTGCGGGAAGCTGTTTTGCTCCAAGGGCAATGACAATCCAAACTACGGCCGCATGGTTCGAGTTGGTGAATGCAAGGCAGCTTTCTTCGATGAATACTCCAGCACTGATATTGGACAAGTGGACACTGGGACCAAATGTGGAGATGGAAAGGTAACAGGATGACTTGGTTTCTTTGAGAGAAAACCATCCTGGACTGAGGTCACAGGATTACACTTTTGTGTCCGGCTCTTTGTGTCGATCAAATTATCAGTGGAAAATTTTATCTTTTTTTCCCCTTCACCAATCATATCGCATTGGACAGGTCATGTTGGGATTTCTTTTACCGATCAAACTGCATTGGGCAGGTCAAGTTGGAGTCAAATAAACGAGTCCAATCAACAATCACACCACAACTAAAGAATGGGGTCATTTATAAACTTGGAGCGGTTTGGCAATCAATTTGCATTTGGTCCCTTCCTGCCTTAAAACCCCCTCCAACCCCACCCACACCACCATACACACGCTATCTTCCTTACCAAGCAATTCCTAGCTGAAAGCTCTTTATAGTGTGCATTACATTCACCCATTCACACACCGACGGGGGATGAAACCAAAAAGTAAAAAAGAAAATCTGCTCATCGGTAGCTGGTAGGGGTTCAGTGTCTTGCTCAAGGACACTTCGACACTAACCCAGGGGGAGCCAGGGATCGAACCGAGAACCTTCCATTTCCCTAGCTGCTGCCACGAATGCTGAAAATTTAACTGGCTTGCAGGAAAATACAGACATATAATAAGAGTCAAGACATACATAACTAACCAGTCCAATATGTCATTTTTTCATAACTTCAAGGTATGCAACAGTAATGAGTGTATGGACCTTCAGACAACATACAGAGCTAGTACCAATTGCTCCGCCAAATGCCCAGGCCATGGTGTAAGTATACCTACAGACTGATGACAATAACGTTCTCACTTTAAAGTATTACACAGGAATTTGATGTCACCGCTGAGACATACACGCAGCACTATAACGATATCTATAGCTATATAATTCACCGTTGTATTTGTTATAGTTGTGGTGTGGACTGTGCCATCCACTTATCTTAATTGATGATTTTTAAAACTATATTTGTATAGCTATACTGTAGTTATGGTGCTCGGCCCATAAGTAACAGACTACTGTGCAGAATGGGATATAAGGCACCAGAGACATACAGAAATGCATAATTTGCTAAGGTGTTTTAGCTAAATACTTACTTGTGAATATCCACTTTTGATGTTTTAAACCACTTTATCCATGACATCTCAATTTTGGAAAAAACTAAAAAATAAATAATACAAATACTCACATGCACGTGCACACGCACATGACTTTGCTCTCACACTTATAATACACTACACTTTTTTTCTCAGGAGTGTAATCACAAGAATCATTGTCAGTGTGAGGCTGGCTGGGTGTCTCCTAACTGTGATACAAAGTATGGAAGCGGAAGCTCTGTGATCACAAGTAAGACCTACTTTCTTCACTCAAAAAAGAAGAAAGATGCTTATCTAGTTCAACAACTACTCTCAAATATATCGCTGCTATCTCTTTGGGCACCAAGCCCTCAAATTGTTCAAGGAAAGCTGCATAGTGGCAACTAGTTGAAAAATGTTAAATGCTCAGTACTGTATTGTAGCAGCCTCCAGGTGGTTAAGTATGAAAACATAAATTGATAATTGTATGTTCCTGACTATAATGCATGGTCCTTGTTTGTGCAGACGGCATCATCGGCGGTGTTGTTGCACTGTTGCTTCTGGGTGCCATTGGCACAGCTGCAGGGATCCTACTGAAACGAAGACAATGTCCAGTGTTACCAACGTAAGTGAACGTATCAGCTAGTAGGCTCACTCACTGTGCTGACTGTAAGACTATAGCCAACTGAGTTGACTATAGCCAAATTGTCCCAAAGTGCTTATAAATGCAGAAAGCTATTATATTACATCAAACTAGACGTCTTAAGATTTAGCTAGGCAGGCATACCCCTTTAACATTAATGATAAATCCGTCTCTCACATCCAACAGTGTACACACAAAGCAACATGCGGTGGATAACCCAGGCTTTTACCAAAAGCAGAGGCCAGTCATCAGCCACCACAGCACTGCAGCAGCACAGGTAATGTGACTTTCATAATCACACATCACAGTCTAATGTGAACTCAAGTCAAATGTGTTCGCTTTACATTTGCTGTGGTTCTCAAACGTTTTATTAGCTCAAAATCCAAAAGAGAAATTTTAGCCAAACTAGTGAAAATAACGTATCGATGTGAGGCGTTGTAACCTTGTAGATGGGCTATTTTCACTACTTTATTTTTAATTCATGGACTTTATTAGATTTTTGTTTAGTTTTTAAATGTACCGTACCAAATTCTTGTGAAAAAATAAATAAATGTCCCCTTCTTTTGAAATAATAAACAAAACTAAGGGATATTACCATACAAAAATGGTTCCTAAGTATTCTGACCCTACTGTACTTCCTATACAGCATCCCCAGTGCATGTGTATTCAGTGATATGCTATACAGCATCCCCAGTGCATGTGTATTCAGTGATGATGGCCTGTTGACATTTCAGAGCAATCTACATAAACCTAAAGGGCCCCCGCCCCCACCCCCTCCAGCAGGGAACAGGCCCAAGCCTCCTGCCCAGAACTACATGGCTGCACGTCAGGTAAAAACAGTGACACTCATTTATCAGTGGTGGACAAAGTTTTCAACCCCAGTACTTGAGTCAAAGTATACGTAGATACTCCTGGTCAAATATTACTCGGCTACAAGTGAATGTTGCTCAGACAAATGTGTACTTGAGTTAAAGTACTGGAGTTTATGCTTTTAAAACCAAATACATTTTATTGATTTTGTTGTCTCAATGCATTGTTGTTTTTGAAATGTAGACATTTCCCCCCAAATTCCCTTAGATCAGCTATTTTCTCCATGTTTGAATACTAGAAATGTAGTGGAGTCAAAAGTAGTATTTGTGTAGTAAGTAGTAATCATGCCTTGTTACTGTCCACTGCTGAGTAACAGATTTCAGACTGACATGTACCTTCATGGAATTTAGCCGATGCTCTTATCCATGGTAACAGCGACAGCGGAAAGGAGCTTTTGTTCGTAGTTCAACATCACAAGCAATCAGTAGTAGGGAGAACAAGGGTACCGACTTTTGGATGGAGTGCCATCAGAATAAATGAGACAAGAGCTAGTAAGAAGTGCAGAGATTTAGGTTTAGATACATTACTTAATCACTGTATTACACACATTTTACACTCAGTATTTAGTAATATAGAATATTACCAGAGCTACTCCTTTGATATACATTAGACACATACTGTACAATACGTATGCACGGTATATTTCCCCAGCAATGTCAGAGTGTAGGGCAAGATTTAGTCATTCTCCAGTTAAAGTTGCCAATATCACCTTGATTAATAGGGCGCAGATAAAGATAATGAGTTATCTTACGGAAAGGTTTTGTTTGACACAATCCATTCTAATTTAAGATGGAAGCTTCAATCAACGATTCGGTTGTCAGACAGTTTATACCTTTTCTTTTCTCTATAGGCTCTGAGACCGGTACCTCCACCAAAAGTATGATATCCAGTGGGAAACAAAGGGTAGATAAAGCCTTATCCACCACAAGCCTGCAGGCTAGCCAGAGAATGGAAAAGTTCAAACTTCACAATCACAATCAAGATTCCTGGGACATTTTCTCTTCATTAATGTCTAAAGCCTAATTTATGCTACGAAGTATGAATTGGCCGTGAAGTTCTGAGGAACGCTTGTTTGTACCAATGATATGCAGACTGCAGGATGGGCAAACTAGAAAGGTTGGGCTTTACATTGTTACATGTGAGCCATGCACAGAGTACTACTTATTATGGGGCATTAAAAATGCTCTTTTTGGTACTGTAAGGTCATGAGTTTTGCTGGAAAAACTCTAGTCCTGAATATGAGCCATATTTTTTTGTATACTTTTTTATGTATTTATATTGCCATGCTACAGAATATTGCACTTGCAAACATACCTGTACCAAATTGTATTTGCAAATTATACTTCGTCACAGAAAATAAGTAACATTTCAATACTATTTCCTGTGATAAGACTAATCCTAGAGACTCCTGTAATGTAAGCAGCATCCGTCTCACACTGCAAGGAATAAATGCTCCAAAGTCTTTGCAATCGTCTCTCGGTTAGAAACCTCCTATGACAAAAACTGTTACTTTTCAGGATTCAAAAGTAGCAGGTCTACAAATCTCAAAACGTGCCACTTCTCGCTGCGTTTCGAGCTTGAGGTTACTTCCCGGCAGCAATGCATTAGAACAAGATCTGTACAACAAAAGCTACAGCTGCAAAGTCAGTGTGTTGCCTTTTCATTTTCTACAGGAGCTGCTTTTCAGCTTTGTTACTAAATGACCATGTAAATAAGCTCATTATATTGCTTGATTATATTGCTTATCCTTGCTGAGTATTGTATGATTCAGATGAAGACACTGAACCAAATGAAAAGGGATTGTATAGTTAAAAATATCATTTCACATCGAATATAGATAACAGAAAGTAACAATACATATACTGTACAAAGCAACAATACAGCTTTCACATCACAAGATTTCTGCAAAAACTTCTGTTGAAATGATGCTGTCTTTCAAGCATTTCAGAAGTAATAAAACATTTGTATTTTATTTTTTATATTGTTGACATTTGCTTGAATTGTGTAAAGAATGACCATACATTGTCAGGTTGGAGTTGTTGAGCCCCAACCCACTGGTTTTAGAAACCCATCAGTGACCCATGGATAATGAGATGTTTTTACAGTTTCTACAGACAAATAAATAACAAAGGAAGTTATTAATGTGACCATGATTCATGATAATGAAAACTTCTCTACCCCCGGTGTTCCTATCTTGTCTAGTCTGTTAAATAGCAGAGAATAACCATCTAAAAGTGCCAAACTTTGCACAGATGCACAGGGCATGCTCTAATGACTTAGCTAGGGTGCCCGAGCCGGCGACCTTCGGGGTCGCCACAGTGGCCAAATCCAGATGGCCACCATTAGCAACCTATATAGTTTTCATGATTCTGAAGCATTAGTCTTGCACACAAAAAACACTCAGACTAAAACGGCCATGGCCGTCATCAAAACTATGACAAGGAACTAGCTCAAATCGAAAGATTCCCTATGCTCCTCCACAATAATGTATACTCCATTGTGGCATTGATGGCATTGTGCGTCTAAAAGAGCCATTCTACAAGCTCACATCACATCTGCAACTCATCGCACAATGAAGTATAAATTGGGCTAAACACTGGTTTAAGGGCTCCTCAGTTATACTGTATAACTGAGGAGCCCTTAAACCAGGCAATTTCATCACCAACTACTAACTTTGTGGTCCTGGGCATTGCCCAAATATTAGCAGCTAAGTATTAGCAGCTATGTGAGTGTACGAATTAATGAAATAAGGCAGGTTGCAAAACACAAAAAACACTGAATAAAATGTCTCCCTAAAACCACAAAGTAAAGAAAAAGCATTTTTTTTCTTTTCTTATTAAAACAATAAACTTTGATGCTTTACTAAATTTTCTCAAAAATATCTTGAAAGAAACCCCAAAGGGAAAAACAACATTTCATTTTGTTTTATTTTATTATTTTCAAGTGATACATCTGCGAAGAGAAAGTTTTCATGGCCTTGTATGAGAAGTACGGTACTTGATGAAAGGGTTTCTTGTCCCTTTTTACAGCTATTCAGAAGATTTAGTAAATGAAAAGATGTTCTTTACATTCTGCAAGATATGTATAGAACCTGACAAGAAATCATCATACTGTTTGCTCACCCAATCAAGCCTTAGTTTTGGACTCACTTTGAACGTCATCTCAATTAAATGTAAACCCCAAAACTAAGAAAATGTCCATGTTACCCGTCAATAGTCAGTGAGCTTGGAAATGGTATAGCATAAGGATACAAAAAATATTTTACCGTCATCCAAATCTCTCCATGTGCTCGAATGAGACGTTGGACTTGGCTTCATGTCATACCGCGCACGCGCACACACACACACACACGCGCGCACACACACACACACGCGCGCGCACACACACACGTCTTGACAGGTGCGGCCAAAGTGACATGGCACATGAGCTCAAATGCCTTTATAAAAAGGGTAAATTCACAATTGAATAGCAAATCTTAAAGCTTTTTCTTTTCTTTTTTTTGTTACCTTTCTTAAAAGACAGAAGCAGACTTACAGACAGGTGTATCAAAGCACCAATTGAAAGTTGGTTGTATTTCCAAGTGAAAAATAACAATCATGTCTTACAGGGTGTGGGAGTGTGGTCATTCAGAGTGGATGTTGCTCAGAACAGAACAAAATACTTCAGCACAAAAATAAAAGAAAGAGAAAAAGAGAGAGAAATATACCGGTAATGTGAGCGTAGTGATTGCTTAATGTCCCCAGTCTCGGTTGGACCACCTGTGTTACACAATGAGTCAGCTGTGGCGAAGATGATTACAGTACTGTTTGGGGTTTTCATAGACAGCCGCTTGTGAGGCGGCCGTGTACCATTTCATAACACCGTAACTCCTCCATGGTGAATGACATGTCCATCCATGCCTGGGTAATACTAATCAGGGTAATCACATTGGTATTGCTGCTTGACAGTGCAATTTTGCTGAAGTTTTAATACATTTTTAAGCAATCCCTCATATTGTCACGTATGTGCGGTCATTATCAGAATCAAGAAAAGAAAAGCCCACAGCGCAATAGATGATAGGTGGTGACACTGCTGTAACAAACAACTGAAGCAACCCCTAAGCACACCCCTTGTTTAGTGTTTGACAAGTGACAACTGACAATCAACTTCTATTACTGCTATTGTCTAAATAATGTTATTTAGTCACAGGCTCTTATTCATAGATTTAATTTATAAAACCCACAGAAAGACTTTAAAAAAAAATTACCTGCCGTTGCCATTTTGGGTACATTTTAAATGTTTTTCAAAAATAGCAGATCAGTCAATTTGTCTCTACAGTTGCGACACTGTCATACGCTGAAGTATAAAATAGGGCATTAATCTATAAGAAAAACAGACGGAATATGGAGAAACAAGGTTTCCATATATAACAGCAACGACATCAGACCAAGTGCCAAAACAATACAATGAAATCAGAAATTAGACCTTAGTAATAATGCTAATAAATTTCAGTCGAATATCAGCAGTACTTAATCTGCACTAAGGGGGAAGATTTAAAAACAAATGTACAAGAGGAATGTTGGTTGGCTAGAATACTTTTCCCACCGCACATAAGAACTTATTTCCTGACATGAAGCCACGCCCCCGTGCCTGATTGGTCGGTGTAAAACTGGTGGCCCTGTCATGGCGGCGCCACAACAACAGCGTTGCAACCTGCTTGCGGTTAAGGTCAGGTTAGGAGTTTTGGGGTAGCGATAGTAATAGACTAACCCTAACCCAAAGCCCAAAACTAACCCTAAAAGCGATCGCTTCGCAATGTTTGACATGCTTTCGGGTTAGGTTTTGGGCTTTGGGTTAGTCGGCGGGCGGCTAGCCGCCATGATAGTTTTACACCGACCAATCAGGCGCGGGGGGCATGGCTTCATGTCAGAAGAGTGTTGGTAATCACCCGGACGCCATTCGTTGGTATGTCAGGCCATAATGTCCATGTGCAGTACAGTACTCAACCCTAAGATCAAGCTGTTGAGAAAAATAACAACCAAGTGATTTTTGACCAGAGTTGCTATGTGCTAGGACATAAATATATATCTGGCTGCTGTGCCGTCAAATTACCACAGGTACTGTATTAACTAGGGCTGCACAATATTTATCTCCAAGCCATTTAAGCCCAAGTATCTATAAATGCACCAGGTCTTTGTACGTACGTGTACGTCTAATCCACATAACTCGAGAACCGCCCCCAACAACTTCAAATTAAACACAGGCGTTCCACACCTGCACAGGGCGTGCAGCGCCCGGTGTCCAGTCAGGTAGGATACACGGTTGTCCAGAACCGCCACAAAAGGCCTCTCCCCGGGCTCTGGACAAGGCCCCTGCCCAGGGTCCATATATGGAGCTGGCCAGGGACACCGAGACGGAGATCCAGAAATCTCGGGCATGAAAGGAACACATATGGGTGGAACGGGTACTCCAACTTCCATCGTCACCGATGGATGCTCTACAGCCAGGAACCGGTCTAGTAATTAATTAATTACAGTACTGCCGTCCGCCTCCACATTGTCAGATTTAGAAAAAAATATTTATCTCAGATTCTTTTCCCAGATTGCATTTTAGGTCAAAACATGCTTTATTCAACGGCTTGTCACAACACACCGTGTTATTTATTTTTTAAACATCCGGTTCACGTCTCGGGTACCGGTGGGCCTTCAAAATAAGGGTTTCACTGAAAAACACTGCCGGTTTTGGAAGAATTCATAAATGAATACCTGCCAGTGACTGAAAGATGCAAATGTGCAATAACCCACCCATCACCCTCAGACGGACACATACGTTTTCCAAATGTGCATCCCTAGTATTAACAGCACACTAGAGCTACTGAATAGCAAGTACCAATGATGTTATGTCCCATCATTTGAACATTCAATCAACAGCAGTTCGAAAGTTGTCAATCTAAGAAATGACAATGGACATTTTGCTTACAATGTTGGATGGGAATGAGGGGCGGGAGCACTGATCAAAAACAGCAATCAGTGATTCTGGGACTAATTTCTTTCCCCGGACGAGTTATAAATAAAACGATGACATGAAGTCTTTGTGAAACTTTCTTGGGAGGTATAAAATAATCATTTGCAATAATTTTCTGATATAATCTACTTCCCTTATATATTGTTCCCCATTCAATACATATACAGTAGTATACATATATATATATAGATCTTTCAAATGACACACACACACACGCACGCACACACACAGTACAGAATGTATAACCTTCCAAAAATCATCAGATCACCCGACAAAACATGCGAGATCTGAGTGCCCCTTGAGGCAATGTTATTTGTACTTCCTACATACTTAGTTGACCAGAGTCCCACAGGGGTCCAAACAAGGCCCTGTTTATTTCCCTCTACACCACATATCTTAAGACAAAAATAGACGATCTACAAGCTTACAATGTGTCACATTGCAATATGTTGCAAGCTTGTATATCTGCTATTTTCGCTGAATAGACACTAGGATTCATGTGGTTCATATTTGGTCCCTTACCAAGCACATAGAAGACAATAGAAATCCTAAAGCGTGATTTATACTTTAACTTCATACGATGGCGTTGCACGCCAAAGATAGCAGATCTACAAGGTCACGATGCTTCATGTTGTGAGATTATAGGCCTGTTATTTTTGCCACGCGACATCATAAGTCAAGAGTATAAATTGCTTAATAAAGGGTATGTCTACAGCACTGTATGATTAAATCAACTAAAATTAACAAAATATTCTTCCTTCGTCTCAATCCTTGACATTTATCTATAATTTATAGCTTCAGTTTACATAATACATTTGAATGACTGTGAAATGTATTCATTCAATAATTTGAAGCTATTACATACAATATATCTAATATAATCCATTTAATAAATAAAACGTTTTTTTTTTTTGGGGGGGGGGGGTTTCTCGTTTTGTTTTTTCTCCCTGCTCTCCTGTCACACCATTGTGTCATTTTCCAGCAGGAAACAGCTTCCTTGTTATTTGTTGCGATTTCTTTTTGAGGAGTCCAGTTTCTTTGCCTGTCCGAATGTAGGTGAACAGAAGACAGACAAAGAGATAGAAGGATTGACGAGTGAAAAGAGATATTTAGAGCCCATGGGTAGAAGGGGGGGTTGAGTGGAAGTGGGCCGTGTGCACATGCTACTGTACGCGTGTTCAGCACGCCTATCCATTGGTGCCGTTCTTGTTGGGAGTGTTGGCGTTGATTGTGTTTCCGTCGGGCTGCTGTCCGTCCTTGCGGGGAGGCATTCTCTCGTTTATCCGATCCAGGCCGCGCGCCTCCTCAAAGTTACGGATCTTCCTTGTGGGAGAGAATCCTTGGATGGCTGCAAGGCAGAAGAAATCATGTGGTGATGAAATGAGGAGCAACTGACAACAGTGCTGCTTCGTCAACATGACTTTCTTTTCATTATAAATGCACTGGCAACAAACATAAGTTTACAAAAATTCTCAGTGCTAATTTAACACAGGGAGTGTAAAGAGTTAACTGAACAATGATCTACTAACACATCTTTTTTTAAGTTTAGCTTTTGATTTATACATCACATATAAACATTTGCCTGGAAAAAGTCAAGATCCATGTTACAGCTACAACACACAAGACAGTGTCTGCATAGCGCAGAGAAGACCAGTGAACACAACACATGCACACTAGTGACACCTAGTGTCCAGACTTCAGTGGGGCAAGCTACAGCACAACACCTCACACCAAAGAACACTTACGGTAAGGTTCCCACAGCCAAGAAAACATGTGCAAATAAGAAATAGACTGTAAGTGACAGTTCAACACACTATGCGTTCAAAAAAAGTCATCAACAGTAACACAAGATAAAATGAAATAACCTGGGGTGAAGGTTTTAGAGACGGTGGATTTACAGCTAACACCAACAAGGAATGATAGTCAAAGGGTACTCTTGCACTACCAGGTATCTGTGACAAATACAAGCTAGTGTGCATTCTCAAATGCATTCCGTTTTGACCAGATGAAGCTTAGCGTCCCTAGGGCACGTTATAATGGCGAAAATAGCAGATTGGCCATTTTCGGCAAAGAGGGGAGAAAATGATGGGACCAAGTACAGATCCCTTGGGGGAACCTGGTCAATAACGTATGTACGGTTGAAGTGGTGAAAGTGGCAATCTGGCTCCACTCATCTACTATTAAGGCATTCATTAGATATTCATATCAAACTGAACACGCTGTGCTGCAGCGTCTGAAAAGCACTAGGTGTAACATGTCAACATAGGAAGGATGGGCGGAGACGGGAGAAGAGAAGACAGTGCAGCAACAGCCAAGCAGCATAACAGGATTACCCTCTGAAAATATCCTTGAGCGGGGAGGTCCCCGGCCTTATCTGAGCCAGGTCTTAGAAGGCTTTTCTGTGGTACACTTGGCTACACATCTCGAACCCATGTGACCTCTGCCTAGTGCTGCGTAAATAAGTGACTGTCACTGGCCTAATTCCCATTATATTAGGGACCGTTCGATATTCATAGGGAGTGGTCACTGGAGGTGGGAGGGTCTTCAAAAGGGGTGTGGTGGTGGGTGTCATAAATTTGAACCGACCAAATGTAAAATATGAAAAACATGAATGTGATGCAGAGATGGGACGTTTAAATGGTTAACCGCGTACTGGTAAAACCATGCACTGGTAAACGCTCGTACTGTTGTTCAAGTGACCGGCAGCAGTTCTGACTGGATTTAACACCAGGTCTTCACCCTGCTGGGATGTAAGGCATCTCCAGACATTGCAATAACACTATGTATAGACTAGAGCCAGGTATGCCGATATTATGCACCACAGACATTAACTTTATCCTGTGGGATTTATCCAATACCATTCAAATATCCAACGTTAGTGGCTGGCACAAAATGTACAATATTAAAATAATAAATCATGGACTGTGGTCTGATCACCACCCTCCACTTGGATATGGCCATCTAAAAGGGAAATCGCTGCAGCCCCACTACTGTGCAATAATTCTCATTTTTGGAGATAAAGTAAACACAAATACAAACTGAGAATTAAATCTAAACATAATTTATCCTAATTTGGTGGTGGAGGGTCAATACATTTTTTAATCAAGAAAATAATTTATGTCAGATGGAGCATCACACCCTTTATTTCATGTCGGAGTACTTTAAAATTGTCCAGTGACCTCTCATTACAAATATAAAAACAGTCCCATAGCACACATGTTTCAGTCTGGCAGATATATCAGCATAACCTTACTATTATGACAAACAGGCATGTCATAATAGGCAAATTCTTTTTATAAACTTCAGAAATAGCAGTCACCGCAATGTGATGCGTTGTGTCTAAATCATAGCTTAATCAGCTATATTTGAAAAAGTTTAATTTAGGTGTACTTTATATTTACTATTTGCTTGTTCATTGTAATGTATAATTTAAAAGTGAAATGTTCTTTTCATATATTGAGGGTATATAAATACTTAATTCAAATAAATTAACAAATGCTTGGTTAGAAAACATCGGTATGGGTCGGGCTATGACCCGTTTGGCAACAGTAAGAAAAAAGGTTTCATGTTTTCTAATCCCTTGCATGTCTGTACAGTGTATGTAATCATACATTTATCGTTATGAAATGAATGTATGCCAAGAGTCACTGATGATGCAAGAGCAGCCAATGGTTTTGCAGCACACCAATCTGTGACATAATTGAACACACACACAAAGGGTGACACAAATAAAAGTAACGCAACAGTACATGGATACGTCAAGTAGGGTTGTCTTTTTAAAGGTTGCAACACAC
>OOFJ01003866.1:1826-12358 GCA_900323375.1 Benthosema glaciale | reverse complement strand
CTTGCAGGTGCTGAGGTAAGTCGCCTGTTGAGAGACAAACAAACAGATCCATGACAACAGCTGTGTGGCGATTCAATATCATCTCACACCATTGCATGGTTTTATGCGATTATAAAACCGTGTAGACATATTGCCAATTAATCTCAACTTCAAACAAAATGAGATCCAGCCCATATTACTGGGACATTTTGTGTGAGAATAAGTAGTTGGTGTAATGTAATGCTCTGCTTTAATCTGCTGACAATATATAAGAAAAGAGTGGTCAAAACTATTCAAACTATTTAAGATCTGTACTGGTTTGTGCAGGAGAGCATGGGATCTTCTGCGTGTTTGAGTAGATGTGTGCGAGGTAGAGGTGTGCTGTGATTGGCCAGTCGCTGTGATTGACAGCCTAAACTCAGTAAAACTACCTAACTAGTGGCGTTTCCATGAAGATATCATGCAAGCTTTGTGCAGCGACAGTGGGCACATGTTATTTTGTAAAGTGTGAATGGTGCCTTTCTGTTGCCTGTCAATCAGTAGATTAACCAATATCCAATGTCCATAATTGTCAAATATGTATCTATTATAGTTCCATGCACTGGTGGACATAGTGACATCAAGTGAAATGTCTGCCATGTCAGGATGCATACTTGAGGCTCTCACATTGGCTCCATCAATACAGCCTAATCATGTTCAAGGTTTCCTTGACTTGAACGAGACGACTTTGAAACAATTTAGTTTAGACAATGATGCGTCTTGTCTTGGACCGTCTATAGAGGGTACTATGCGTGTGACATCATCATCATCATCATAGCCAAAACTAAGTTATGCGGGCCGGGAACGCCTACTGAGTGGCAAAAGCGTTCTAACCCAGATGAATGGGGTGAGAACATGGGCTGTGGATTACGGTAACATGACGTCTCCTCCAACTGCAGTGCTAAGCAGCTATAGACTCAGTCAGAAAGAGAGCCAAGTATGCTTCAGTGTGTCACAACAGGTATGAATGAATCCCCTCCTAGGTGGTTTTAATTATTGCTTCCAGCACAGTACACAACATGCCAGGCCATCTACCTGGACATGCTCCCTTCTGCACCCAGTGTATTCATGCATAATGTACATTTAAGGGTTTATTTTGGAAATATTTCAAGCCTGTGCACATTAAAAAAAAAAAGAACTTCCAGCATCAAGGAGTTCACACAATGATCCCTTTGACAGCAACAGGGGCGCTATCAATAGGCAGGCATGATCCAAGTGCTCTCCTCACTATTGGCAGAGTTGCACATGCTAGATTGTTAGAATATGCTTGGATGGGCACTCGCTGGCCTAGTGGTCATGCCACATATAGGCTGTGGCCTGACGCCGCATTGCATGTTCGAGTCCCGTACATGACAACCTTTGTTGCATAGCTCTCCCCTTCTCTCTCTCGTTCTCTTTCCTGTCCATATTCACTCATTCACTCATTCACCCATCAATAAAGGCAGAAAGGCTAAAACAAATATTTTAAAAGAAAATGTATGGGACCCTACTTTAAGTACAGTGATACTATTAGGCCTTAATAGCATTTCATCCACCATTCCATGAACACCGGTTCATATGACCCTCCACTACAAGCCTTCAGTTGTTTTCAAACCGTTTCCAATCCCAGATCCCAAGTAGGTCAGACTGAGAAGCAATATTAACCCCATCATGCAAGTAAGTGTGATTCGGAGTGTTCCAATGAACCACAATGCTTGTCAACATATTTTAAAGCACTTGAGTGCATACATACAGGGGTTTAGCTCAAATAGCTATACCTAACTCGGCAGCAAAGTTGGCATCTGTTCTGGATAACAGCTGGAGGCTATGGGTGTTCTTCCCAGCCAGTCAAGTTCAGAGGCAGTCTATACAGTCAAATATATTTTAAGGATGTCTGAAGGTAATGACGAGAGTCTAAAAGTGCAAGGCACAAACACTGTGTGGACACTGGACGGTCCAGGGATGGGAATGTTTACAGTCATTTGCCTTTTCATATAGTAATTGATCCATAATATGGCTTATTAGTTTCAATGCTGTGTGGATGAATTTCCAACTTTGGCTGTTTGTAAAAGCACTATATTTTCCATAGTTTGTTGAGAAATGAAACAGATTCCGTTGCAGAACAGCAATTGATTCCATTGCAGAACAACAATCATGTTGAATTCACATTACATTATCAATATTTTTTACAGTCTTAGTCTTAAGATAGAACAGCTGAAACAGCTTTCAGCCTCACATGGACAATGGACACGGCCTGGTGGACGTGTGCCAAGGTTCGCAACGGCATTATTTTAGTCCGTGCGGACTAGTCCATGTACGTTACTGTACGCCTTGTCTCTTAATTGGCCAGTTGAGTGTGTTTTTTTCCCTGATTTGAAATAAATTATTCTCAAGATCTATGTATGAACTCATTACTTGTGAGTATGTGCTATGGGCAATACCCAGTGACAAGACAGAACTTGTAATACATGATGTCACACTAATGAACAAATCTGCTGGGAAACAGGGAAGACACAGAGGTAAAGGGGGATGATTTTCTCAGTAACAGGGTACATTTCCTCTCTGGGAAGCGGGAATGGACAACTGTGTCATACAGGGTTCACTTTGATGTGCAAATACATTCATAGATTCGTAAGTCAGTAACTCGAGTCATTGCAATCAATGTATTAGCTCCATGACCCAAATGGTCCTATAAAGGGTCTATTCTATTTAGTTCCATGGCATAGACCCATATATTTTGATACTCTCCGAGTTGAATTATGCTGAGGATTTTGCTGTGTAGATTTGCTAATCTGAGATCGAACTGGTGGGTATCTAAAGTCAAAAGAGCTGTCATAAATCAAAACATGTCAAAAGAAGGCGTCCAAGTGGTCTCATCGTCTACGCAGTAATTTACAAACTACATAACGGAGAAGATCAACTTTCTTGACTAAAGATGGCCACATTGACAGCTGGTAAACTCCCAAAATGCTTTCCCTGCCAAATAGGTTTGTAGAATAAAGTAGACCAGGGCCTCCAAATTGGTTGGTTTGGTTACCTGCCAAAGTGGCTGGTATAAAAAGACAAACTTGCCAGCAGTGTCAAAGACTTACAGTAGGAGGGTTTGGGTGGCATACAGATTTCCCAGCATGCCACTAGATAAATCAGACCAGCCCTGTGTGTGTGGAAGATTATTCAGTAGCTTTGGAAATGACATCTGATTACCATACCTAGGCCAGATGATTTACCAAAGAAAGCATGTACTTTCTCTTATCGAGTATATTTAACAATATGTGTAATCACTTGAAGTAGACTACAGCCTGCATAGTATCGTCAATGTCCTCTTGTTTAATCAATTTAAATTTGGGGACCAAATACATTTTCTTAAACAATTGCCCACAGTTGTACCATGCACAGCACTTAGCCTGCTAATCGGCTTAATCTACCAGACTGGAACATGCTTATCAATCGGGCACCTTTCCTCCAGCTCCACTCAGGAGCAAACATCTGAACATAAGATCAAACAAACACACTACATACAGTACAGTAACCTTGACCAAATAAAACAAACTTCTGAAATTATTGATCATTTTCGTTATGATAAAAGTTTGATTGTGAATTTTTCACATAAAGGTGAGTCATAAATGTATACAAATAAAGTAGGACAAACTATAGAAATCTATCAATTAAAATTTTAAAAATGGCAAGCAGCACATCACAGTAATCATAGATACACAATAGTCAGTAATTCATAATAGACACACACGGACACGGCAAAATGCAAGAGTACAGCTGGGCTCCAATCCAATGGATCACTTCCTTTATAAATAGTTTGCACACCGTTTAGTAGCTCCCAGGTAATTTATTCAGGATTCCAGTATAAATGACCTGGGAGCTAAACGGTGTGCAAACTATTTCTCTTTTTTCTGTACGTATATATATATATATATATATTATTTTTTGTTCAGCACCTGTAAGTAATTTTTTAGAGTGTGCATACTTTCGTTTTGTTTCAGTCACTTCCTTTATAAACCAGAGTAGATCCTTGGGCAAGTAATCTATCAACAGCTGTCATATGTTCATAAAGTTGTTTTCTCTTTAAATGTACTTCCATGCTCAGTGCCACTGACTGAGTTTTTTCAATTGATCATTTTCACGCAGCAGCTATATTCTCTTACTTCATGGTCTGTCCAAGAGACAAACTAAATGCCAGTAAGCGCATGTCTACTGTGTGACCATGGTTTATGTGCTGATATATATATATATATATATATATATATATATCTTCACTAGCAATAGTGTATTCATAGCGGTCTGCCTACCAATGTCAACTTCAGCTGGGACTTGATAGTGTCTTGCCTTGTGGTTCTTACCTGCATGTTTGTGGTGGGGATGTACTTTCTGGCCCTGAGCACAGCTTCCCTGCAGAAAGAGCGCAGCCCCCTTCACCATGAAGAAGCTCTCACTCAGGCTGTGAAACAAACAGGGGACGGGCGTTAGACTATTAGTAACAGTACCCTCTATCAAGACACTGTGCTGCAGGGCCTCAGCACTGCACATCGGTTCTAAATGGGACTGCGTTGCACCTTTTCGTTAGAGGCATCACTCCATCCACATTTCAGAGTGGTAGCCGAGAATTGAGACAAATGGCATTGTGTTTCAATACGGAGGTGCAGTACCAACTACCAAATATTAAAAGCAATGAGAGGAGGATAAATCATGGGTGTCTGCTGCCAGTACATTACCACGACAGCCAACTGGGGGAAGCCCTGTTGTCAGCCACCATAGAGAGGGAGGCCCATGGTTCTGCAGCAGTGATAAATCAGGCTTCAGCCTGAATGCTTATCTGGCCTTTTTTGTGCTGCATGAGCTGCATTCTGATTTGATTTGTCGAGTCTGCTGCTGGATGGGCCCTAATGGCAAACAAGACCTAAATAATTGACCCAAATGCAGTCGTTTGTGACTTTGTGTGATACCAAATGTTTGTAATCGTTGAAAGAATCCGTCTTTTGCGTGGTAAAATCTTAAGTGTAATATTGAACTGAGAGTATAGGAAATTTAAAGGACGCAAAAAGGTAAATTAAACTCAGGATTTACTGTATTGTAGACTATTCACACCTGCCTTCGTAAATAAAATCCTGTCCGGTTTTCATGTTCTTCTGGGCAACGATCTACAGATGACACAACAGCAGAAGAGACTTCAGTGAAAGTGAGACTGAGGTTCTGCCCCTGAGCTTGCACCAATTATTCCGTTTGACTGTTCTTACTAACTCACTACATCGGCACGCTCGTAAATCTACCTGGCTGGCAGCAAGGTGGAACACACTCCTAGTATTCTGTGTGCTCAATCTGGCAAACCAAGACATCATAAAAAGAAAAAAGCACAGGTGTGATGACAGATTGAAACATAACAAAATCCCAACCAGAAACACAAACAAGTACTGCATGCCAGCAAATCCCAGGTCTTAACAGATGTACTGTATCTGGGGGGTGACTATTTCTTTTTTTAAATTCACAACATTTACATATTTACTTTTAGACAGAATTAGATGTGTTCCTGACCCAAAATTAACTGTTCTTGGCCACCAGACTTCCATTGTCTAGTATAGCAGACCAGTAACTGTACCAATAGAGAACAGTCCCGTCTTGTGCTTCTCACACTAATCTTCCCCCAACCCCACTAGAAAGAGACAAAGTTCTACAGTGACCATACTGTATATATGTAGCCACTGAGGTAGCGTTTGTCTCACATTTGGCTACTTTTCCTTCTGTCTATTCCCTCTCTGCTAGAGATTTATGAGGACGTGAGGTGGCTACTCTGTCAGGGGATGGTGGATATTATGAGGCAAAAAGTTGCAGTAGCAAGTTGTGTGCAAATCTCTCATGCAACCTACTTCATCTAGCAGACCAGCATTGGGTTCAGCGGACTTAAAACATGGTACCTGATAAGCTATCAGTGCAAGCAATTCATTCTTTTGAGATCTAAGGATATGTGAAACTTGCATTTCTCCTGGGGTGTAAATCAAAAGCTGTGTCCACCACTCTGAAGGCCATACGCAGACAGCCTAATTAAATAGCCTCAGCTCTGGTGTCTCTCACCCTCCAGCACCCTGCTATCAGCCTCTCCACAAACGCTACAGCTAAAAATACATCTGGTATCAAGGCAAACAAAGAGAAAGGCTTGCCAGAGAGCTGCAATGATTCCACATGATTATAACCTACAGTACCTACAGTCCAAAGACATGCAGAACTCACATCAGGTTATACAGAAGGATGGGGTAGAAAGGCAACATCATGAAGGATGGGTACTGGGGTAGGAAGGCAACACCATGCCCCAAGCATCGAATCCTGGCATTCAATCACATCAGCGTATTGGGGATGATGGCTTATCCTTCCGATTGTAGTTCAATATCTCAAAAGGACGCAAGAACTGATCCAGTTCACCAGGCAGTGACAAGAGTATTTCTGAAGCTTATGGTGTAAAATGATCAGGAAATGTCATTCCAAGGGCACTTTCAATAAGTTAGTAACTGTTACTGTAAAAACAGCAGAACGGAAAGGTTTAACAGTGGCTTGGTTTTCAGTATTATAAAAATAAATAAATAAATAAAATATGCTTAATACTAAAGCTTAGCTTAAGAAAAGGTACTAGGCGTAACCCTTTAAGTTTCAGATACAGCTCTCATATGGAACAGGACCAATTTAACCGTTTCCCAAGCCACTTGAGTGGTTTCTGTGCGCTAAACTCACATGCGACGTATCTCGCGCTGGTTCAACACAGCATTCTCCACAAAATAGGGCAGCATCTTCATCACAGCCTCCTGACGTGACTCTACAACCAGATGCATCCTGTTGACCCGAGCAAATCCGCAACTCTGTCCGCTATTGAGCTACCTCCTCTCCAGCAGCTCCGAATAATCAGTAATGGAGCAGCGTAATATCAGAGTCGATACAATGTGCCAGGTCTCATCCCGCAACTCCTGAGTGTCAGACAGTTCAAGCTGTGGAGTCTGCACTAATCGGTGTTGATCAGTGCACAAGCGCTGCCTATTCATGTCAATCCCTCTGTCCCCCTTTGCCTTCTTCCATCTGCGTGTGGGTAGAGTTATAAGGAAAGGCTTTGTCAGACTCCTGCCTGGAGGGAGTTGCTGCAGTCTCCACCCGTTGCCTGAGGCTGAGAGGGTTGTGCTTGCTGAGTTGCCGTCTCCTTACTACTTTCTAACTCTATTTCACTTTTTCTCTCTCTCTCTCTCTCTCTCTCTCTCTCTCTCTCTCTCTCTCTCTCACACACGCTTTCCCATTCCCTGAGCATGAACTCTGAGATTGTTTACCACCCTTCATCAAATCTGATACAGACACCCAACATTTTCCTACTTTTCAGATTTAAGTACCGAGAGGTTCCCAAAAAACATATTAATCCAAACCCAGGATCTTGCAATGCTTTATCCAACAAACACCAGCTCTACAGAACAGTAAAAAAAATGCCCCTTTTCTCTCCTTTAGCCTGGCACCACAAGCAACACCCACTTTCTAAACTGTAAAAGACAAATAGGAAACAAGAGGAGTTTGGGCACAAACCCTTCAAATGGGATATCTTGATCTTTTAGTGGACTTTAGAGCTGCATACCAACCCAAGAAGCAACTGGCTCCCAGGCAGCATTACCAGGGAGCTTCCCACATGGGCCAAGCATGACTGGAGCGGACTGGATGAACTGGCAATGGGTGCTCTCTCCAAATCTCATTACAGTCAGGCTTTAGGGGAGGGATTCCCTTGCTGGAGCTTTCATACAAGTGGCCAGTGGTGCCTTTCACTCACTCCAGTATGAAGGTGCAATGACAATAGAGAAAATATTTCTAAACACCCCTGTCTGACGGAGTAGCCTTACAACAACAGTCATTGTTCTTTATAGTGGTAAATACTACGATTCGGTGAACTCAGGGAAAGAATGTAACATAATCATGTGAAGGCTAACTTAAAGACTTGCTTAAAAGACGACTTCACCACTTTTCAACCCATCTTCATAATTGATATAATTGGTCCTCACTAATCTTCATGATAAAATGCCACCATTTTTTCTACTCAGTCTGTGTCTATTGCTCCATTGCTAATAGAAACTGCAGGCTTTCTTTTCCTGAAAAGTTCCAATGCGAAAATGGAAGCCATCGTTCTCATAATATAATAAATAATTTATTTTAGATTTGAGCAGTGAGCCCAGTGTCTCTGATGTCATCGATACTCACTCCTAGACTACAATTCCCATAATGTTCCCCCTATCCTTGTGGATAGGGGGAGGGCTGTCTTACTGAGACAACATGTAGTTCAGGAAGTAGTTTCGATGACATCAGAGACACTGGGCTCACTGCTAAAATCTAAAATATCTAAAACCACAAATTATACACATAAAGACCCCCGGGAAAGTGTTCTACATCTTCTAAATGTCATTACCGTATATCTTTTTGCAAATATTAAAGTGTCCCTTTAATATAATTGTCAGCTGTATATATACACAGCGATATGATTTGGCTTGCTACAGGTAGCACCTCTCCAGTCTATACAGTAAGACCAGATTCAGGAGCAGTAGAGGGGAATAGACTAAGGAAGGTTGGTTTACAGCTCAGGCATTTAACTGTCATACATCACCACATTCTTCGATTAAAATAAGTTTCGTAAGCCAGCGGTTATTACTAGGGCAGAGAGTAGCGGGCGTCATCTTAGCCACTGCTCTGAGTCACCAACCAGGTGTATGAGCGAGGTGCAGTGCATTACACAAACATCACTATAAAGAGGCTACACAGAGGCAGTCACCAGGCTAGTTTATTTATTATTATGCTTTCGCTGTGATCTGCACACACTATTAGCACAATGGAAGAGAAGCAGCTTCTTGTGGCTGGCTGTTGCATAATGTTGACACTTTCCAGGACTGAATGGAAACAAGACCGCAAGGACTTTTTTCGGTGTTCCCTTTGGCTGTTGTGTTTGACTGTACCCTGTACTGATTTCATTTGTGTCTGACTGTATGCTGTACTAATTACATTTCTGCCAATAAAGTATTCAATCAATCAATCAATTCTCACCGACTCAGTTGAAAAAAGAAAGAAAGAAAAAGCAGGGGGAGGGTTAAGCAGTGCACACTACGTGGAGTGTTAGGGGCGGGGCAGCAGCACAGGATACAAATGACATCAGCATGTTCTAAAGAAAATGATGACCTACAGGCCTAGTTCTACTCCAGTTCCTTTGAATCTTATGCAATTCAATTTCTACAGGTCTACACACAGGCCACACCACTGATACATACAAAACACCACACGCACAAACAACCACACCACGCACATGCAGTGATCATTGGCATTTCTGAAGAAGCATTTTGAGGGGATCAGCCTTCCATTTCGACATCCCGCCACTCCGACATTGACTTCCAATTGTCGGAATGGCGGTATGGCAAGATGTAACCCATTTTGAGTAAACAAGTATGCGTTGCATAGTCATTCACAGTGATACCCCCACATGAGTGCTTCTTGGACCCCCTCTTCTCACATTTTAAAACTCTCTGCAAAACAAAGCCTGTAGCATTGACATGGGCATGTCCACACACATGCACACAGCAAGAACGCACACACACAGGGTGCAGTACTAAGTTCTGACCAGTCACTGGTCCGAAAACGACAACCTACCTCAAACCCTAACCTAACCATAACCGCAAGCACGGAGCAGCACATGTTCGCCAAACGCATGTTCGCCAACCTTAATCCGGTCATCTGACCAATGACTGGTCCACACATGCACATATGGATACAGTGCAAACACCCCGCTGCAATGAGGCTGCATTCATATAGCAGTCGATCTATAAATGTATAGTATACAACTAGAACAGTCTGCACCTGTCAAAATAAACTATACAATAATAACTAATGACAAATTATACAATGGCTTTGCTCAACCTCACGAAATAGAGGCAAGACAGGCCCTTACTAATAATGCATAGATCTTTACTGCATCAGCACAGTGGTTAGATCAACTGAAATGTTAACTAGCTTTGACTGCATTTTATTTCAAGGTCACGACAATACTTTGAGCCCGCGTCATCTGCTTTCTCACAGCACCCTCTACTCCTGAAACTTCTTCTAAAAGAAACACTCATGCTACAATAAAAGAAAGAATATTCTCAATAGTGGACAGACTGAATAAAACGTGTCACAGTGCAACACACCATAACAGGACAAGCAATTATTAGACGCTAATCAAGCAGTAAAGGGCTGCAGCGTTGTTGTCCAAAATAGTTGAACATGTGTACTGTGAAACACACACATATTCATGTAAAATAAATTAGGCATAAACAGATTATTTTTAATGTGCCAGTTTGATTGTATTCAGATAACAGGCAAGTAGTACTTGCCTGTTATGTATTTTTGTATTGAGGGAAAAGGCTTAGTTAAAATTACCTCAGATTTATTCGCCGTTCATCATCACTCCCCAAATC
This sequence comes from Benthosema glaciale, assembly GCA_900323375.1. Lineage (NCBI taxonomy): Eukaryota > Metazoa > Chordata > Actinopteri > Myctophiformes > Myctophidae > Benthosema > Benthosema glaciale. The sequence continues at coordinate 1,904 of OOFJ01003866.1, read as the reverse complement.
CTGAAATACAGATAAGAGGGAAACATATCACACATTTAATATTACATTAATAAACTTAAAATACAAGCCTCTTCAATG
>OOFJ01003729.1:5569-24179 GCA_900323375.1 Benthosema glaciale | reverse complement strand
CTCTGACAGTGTACATAGATCGGTCCAGCGGTTTGTGAGATTAGCTATCTGGACAGACAGACAGACAGACAGACAGACAGACAGACAGACAGACAGACAGACAGACAGACAGACAGACAGACAGACAGACAGACAGACAGACAGAACGACCGACCGACCGACCGACCGACCGGAAGCCAAAAATCCCAAGTTCGATTCCAGGCCTGAGCAAAGTTTATTTGTTTATTTGAAAAGGATCCCCATTAGCTGATGCCATGACAATCAGTTAGTCTTACTGGGGTCCACACAGTGTCCCTGAGCAAGGCTTAGGGTTAAATGCTCTCAGAGAGCAACAACCAACGGCTAACTCACTGCTCTTATAGTAGTGTGTGTACAATGCACAGGCTGTGTGTGAGGAACGGCTAACCTCCAGCAGAAATAGCTTGATAAAGTAAAAGAAGTATCTTCTACTTTCCCTTTTTGATTAAGGATGAGGATGAACTGCAGTAGCTCAACAATTCATCAATTGACTGGTAAACCCCTTAAAGTGGGAATAATTGACTCATAATTGTTCAAACCCCATGTGTCCCCACATGTGGCTTTTCTCTAGCAAAGGAAAAACACAAAGAATTCACTGGTGTTTGGAATGATCCGAGCACTGGCTAATGGACCCTTTTCACACTAAATATTTAGGTCATGTTATAAAACTGAGGTTAATATTAAGGTTAATTGTGGTTGTGTTTTATTTTAGATGTTTCTGTGAGCCAGTATCAAATTAACTGCACAGGAGTTGTCCATGCATCCCTCCCCCATTTTTAAACTTAATTAAATCCAGGATTATTACCTTTTTTTAATATCTTGTTGTTATATTGTATTGTTGTGTTAGCACAGTCTCTGTGGAGTATGTCCCAGCAATGTTTCACTGCTTGTACCTGTATGAGTGAGTGACAAATAAATCCCTCTCAATTCTCTTGATTCTTGATTCATAATGGTGCACGGTAACACTTAAATGAAACACAGCCACAATTAGCATCATTAGGTCTATCCCTTTAGTCTACCTGTTCTGGGGTGCACTCATAAATACGCATAAGTATCTGCTACGAGTTCTGAGCAGTGAGCACTCTGAAATCAGTTAAGCTACAAACATACAGAGTAGATACTCGTTGACTAACACTGCCAATTTTCATCTTTTAAAAATAAAATTCATTAAAATGCCGTTAATTCATAAAATGTTTTGTTTACATGTCAATGTATGAATAGTATTGAATACTGCCTAGAGTATAACCAAACATGCTGCAACTATTGCATTTTGCAATTCCTCCACTGTTGTCGCCAATGTTCAGACGCTGGGATATCCAGGCTTTTCTCTCAGAGTGGCCAGTGAGCTCCTAGAGCACATGCAGCGCTCTGAATTTACAATTTAGTAAATTTTACTCTCACAGCGTATTTATCAATGCAATACACCCAAAATGTCTGATGTGAAAAAGGCTTTAATTAGAGTTTTATAATTCTTTGGGGGATATCTCATATCTCTTTATCTAATTTAATCAATTGCGTAGCCTACCAAATGTTGGGATTTTACAACATAGATCTAATTTGTTACGAATATGATATCAAGTTACAGAATATTACCTTTTTTCTAATGTCTCTTTTTGTATATTTATACATCAAAAAGGTTGTGATTTTCTGCAGCCGTGTAATCATGGTAGATATTTGATCTTCTCTTATTCTTACTGCAGTGTTTCATAAACCGTGGGTTTAGCACCCAAAATCTGTCATGGACTGATTCATAATCTGTTGGTTCCACACATGAGAGAAGCACTGATCTTTAATCAGTGGTGGAAAAGGTACTCAAATGTTTTACTTAAGTAAAAGTATCAGTACTGCAAAATAGAAATAAAGTCCAGAATTCAAATGTACATAGTATTGTACTTTCAATGTATTGGCATCAAAATGTACATAAAGTACCAAAAGTAAAAGCATTGTGAGCTTGCCCTATCTTCAAATGGCCAATATGTATATACTGTAGGACCAAAATAGTTCATGTATGTTTTGTAATAATTATCAAAATCTACAAAGTAACAGTAGCCTAGTAACTAAAGTTTTGAAATAAATGTAGTGGAGTGAAAGTACAATAATTGTTGTAGTTGTAGTGGAGTAGAAGTAAACCTATTAGAAATTGGAATTACTCAAGTAAGTACAAAAGTACAAAATTGTACTTAAGTACAGTACTTAAGTAAATGTACTTAGTTATTTTCCACCACTGACAATTACTGGCGTATTACTGACTGTACACATTTAAGCACCACCCCAAAAATAAAATTACATAACTCCTTAACATGTAACGTATAAACAATTGCAATCATATGGGATTCTTTGTTCCAGATTGATTCATTTATTCCTTTGTTGATGACGAGCAGTATTGTGTGGAAGTACACAGTAGCATTACATTAACAACTATTGATTGGACAGATTTTGAGAACAAACATGTGCAAAATAAAATGTTTGTTAAATAGATAATTTATTTGCAGACTATGCAGAGCATAATAGTATAGATTTGTTAATGTTCCTTTACCAGATACATATGTATGTCTGTATGTTGTGACTGTGAGGCTGAAAGTAAGTCTGAAATGCCCACTTAATCAAACTAATCAAGAGTACCGAACATGTATCTGTTGAACTCAATACTGGAAAAAGATAATTAAAACGTATAGTTCGTATCATACATGTATTATTGATTCTTCCATTAACATATACAGTAGGTGACAAAATTAGTAAGGTGTTCTGTTGGGCCACCAACAGAAAATAATAAATGTGTGTTTTGTTGATGATGGTGAAGAGTGCTGTCTAACAATATTCTGTGACTGTGGGAGGGCAGGCCAGAGAATATGATTCATATAATTTCAAAATCATCAAACCATTCACTGATGCCTCATGCCCGGTGGGGGCATGTCAGGATAGAAAGGTTTCATCATAAGAAATGTGATCACCCAGAAGAATAACAGAGCTACCAGACCCCCCCCCACCCCCTCACGTGTGAGATATTGTAATGAGGCGGTTTATGCACGGATGTCGACAGACAGTTCTTGCTGACACAGTCTGATCACGTCCTGTATTGATATTCGCAGTCAACCGATGAAGAGTTTCACTTCTGCTTTTCCTTACATAACACACTAATGCAAGTTGCATCACAGTCATTGTTGAATATGCGCTTTTGACCACAATTTCCGACCCTATTTGCTGATGTCTTTGTCCTAAATCGAAATGCACGTTTCTTTAATCACTGTTCCTGTTAAAACAATAGTCAGTGTACGTTAGTCTGACATACCAATAATCTGACGTACGTGGCCGGTTAAGAAGACTCACCCGTGGCTTTGACATGTGTTGCTGGTTAAGACATATAAGTGGCTGGTCTCACCTGTGGCTTCCACGTGCAGTTAGGGTTAGGTTAGGGGTAGGGTGACTATTGCGTGTTGCAGTTAAGCAATCTTTGTGACTGAAGCTCTTGCCTTCCGTGAGCCAATAATGAACAATCTTTGGCTTTTTTTAACCTACACTACAGTTTATTTCACGATTTTGTAACCCGCCTCGGTGCTAATCGCCTAATCTGTAATCCTGGGCGATACTCTCTCTCCCTCTGCCAACCTGGAGAGAGCCCCGAACTGAACTCATGCTTCTTTCAATGCATGTGGAGTGAGCAGGCCACTTCTTCAGTTTTCTGGGTAGGACGTAGCACGTGGAAGGAACACCGTATTCCAAACAGTCCTCCATCAGGCAGCTGACACAGGCAGTACAGAGACTGGGATTACTGCATGTTTTTTGTCAGGGTACCCTAGGTCGGAGAACATGCAAACTCCACACAGAAAGGCCCTTTCACCAACCCACCTAAGGTAATGCTGATGGCATGGAGGAGAGAACACACCCCCAATGCCCACATAATCCCTGGTAGGAATCGAACCCGGGACCTTCTAGCTGTGAAGCGACAGCACTACAGACTGTGCCACTCTAGCCACTGTGCTTCTCTAGCCACCTTGATCATATTTTCTTAAAATTATAAGTGTTTCTATATTTCTGTCTGTCTGGCTGCGGATCTGTCTGTCTCTCATTTTTGCCCACACCCACCCACACCCACTAGAAAACAAACAATAACATGCTTGTTTTCTAGTATGTTGTTTTCTAGAATGCAACAACAACAACAAAACAACAACAAAACTCAACAGGCTATCCAATCTTAGACATGATTATTAAAACAGGGACATAGAGAAAGGCGTGGAATAGCTCAGATGGAAATAAGATGCACTCAGTGGCAGTAAGCCTTATAGCCATACACACAGCAATAAAACATAACTGCAACTAAGCAAACTCAAAGACTGGAGGCCATAAAAAAAAAACATTAAAGATCACTGCAAATAAGCAAACTCAAGGGCCTACAACTCTACAAACTCAGGCCGCACGTGCACAGTGTCACACACACTCACACACTGGAGCAGAGCCATTAAACAAGTGTGAGTCTAGAGCTCCACTATATAGTACAAGTAAGACACGCAAACGTGTGAAGCGAACGCAGCGTATTTGAAGTCTGTCAAAATTATTTTGTATATTTGGTTTGGTGTAACTGCGCCCTCTGGTGGCGTGACACCACAGCGTGACACACACAGACAGACATTTCTGCCTGGCTGACATAGTAAGTGCTCACTGCGTTCGCAATTACTACCTTAATGGGAAAATATAAAAATAAATATCTGGGCCAACCAGCTCAACAGTAACCTGGGTGAACACAGGGAAAGGTTTGGTCCTCAAACACATACAGTATTAGAAACATCAATTAAGCAATAAGCATGCATGGTACTAAACTGCAAAAGTTGCGTAGACTAATTACTGTATGTTCTGTAAGCCTTACTGTGCTGTCAGAATCATGCTTTAACTGTAATTATTGCGACCACCGTAGGTCGCAGATTACTAACATGAAAAACCTGTCAGTCAAACCGTCCGTCACGCCACCATATATGGCCGTCAGTCAGTTGCGCCTTGTGACACGTCACGCCACCATATATGGTTGACGCTCCATATATGGCTGTCGCTGACATCACGACACTGACCTCATCAAACCTTGTATCTGACCCTCCATGCCAAATCGCCAGCGCTCGCCCAGCAGTCTGCCGTCACCCAGGCGCGTGGTCGCTTCTCACCCTCAGGGCGTCTTACTAGTAAATAAACATTAGAGTTTTTTTTTATGTTAGAAATTAGAATAATATGTTATATTTGATACACACATTTCACAACAGATTTGATTTCTTGGCTACTTTATCGATTTTAAATCAATTAATCGATTTGTATACAATGTATAGTGAATTGTGACTGCGTATTGTATTGATGTTAAATTGTATCGTTACACACCTGGTATTTTTGATAGGTAGATAGAGCTGCTCACAGGTTATGGAACTTTCTCCATGGCTGAGTTACTGCCTGAAGTGTCAGTGTCTGTGTACCGTGTTTACCTCGTTTGTTCCAGGAGTCTGATTGCTGTCAACAGTGAGGACCAGCTGAGCCTGGTTGAGAGACGAGTTTCTGTTTGTGTACACAGTGCTGGGTTACAAGTTGTGTCTTTGTTGCCAGAGTTAATTTTTAGTTCAGTTATTGTTGTTAATCTGCATCGTCCATAGTAAAGTGAAGTTATCATCTCCTCTGGAAAGTGATGAACAGATTAATACATTAGTAATAATTTTACAATCCAGTGATGTGATTGTGAAATGGGACATTTGGCATTAGCATTAATGAGAAGGCCTACTTTCACGCAAACGTGTGAAGCGAACGCAGTGTATTTGAAGCCTGTCAAAATTATTTTGTACATTTGGTTTGGTGTAACTGCGCCCTCTGTGGCATGACACCGCAGCGTGACACACACACGCAATTACGTGATGTGAAGATGAGGCCGAACGACAGACCGGCCTCTAGACGGGATGCATCTTGATGGCAAAGAGGCTTTATGTGGCAACTGTAGGCACTGGCAGGGCATTTGCTCATGCACTGGGCAAGGCTCTGGCAAAATATAGGAGGCTCAGGCCGTGGTGGAGGACCTCACTTTTAGAAATCAAGTGTTTACAGAAACTTTGCGGTGACATTGATGCAATTTTTCATTTAAATCGAGTACTTACTAAGTTACTATCAATGTTGTTGTTTTGTGATGAGGCTGATTCTTAATTCTTGTGTAGAAAGACAATAATCTTGGTGTGATGTTCTCTTTTAGCCAGCAGATGGCAGCCTACTAAAGGAGAAAATAGGCTAAATGAAATTTCCAGAGGAATTTCTACCTTGTCTACTACTAGATGCATTGACTCACCTCCACTGCACTGCCTTAAGTGTTTCTTTTACAAAATAATGATAAACACAAGAAAACAACTAACTTTTAGATTGTGTTTTCAGAAACCTGTTTGTGATTGCAGTAATGCCTTTGTGGAGCATATATATAACAAAGGTTTTGTTTCTGACACAGGTATCAGTAGCATTTCACCTGAAACACACATAAGCAAACAAGACAACATTCAGATGATGATTGATACTGTAGTAGTATTATACCTAAATGGGGAGCTATCTATACAAAACGCTGGAATCAACATGAACTCAGCCAGCATGGACACCAGTCATGAGGAAAGGGACAGACCCTGGCTTCAATGTCAACCTGAGTCTTTCTTCCACAGTTCCACGGTGTAGCCAGCATATAGTTGCCCCATTTCATTTTATATAGAATCTAGCAAAAAAAGAAGAAAAAAAAGAAAAACGGTTAGATTTATAGCTGATCAACTGCCTATTTAAATAATGTATTCAAGTCCAAAGCACCGTTGATAGGAGGATATATCCTAATTATGGATGGTGCTATATAATATATAATATAGTAACTCAGGAGTAGCTAAATAGGATTATCAGTGTGAACTGTGAAATACTATTAACTTATATAAACACACTGGTGTTTATCAAGTCTGCACCACTGGAGTTCATTTAAAAGTTTTCCTAAACAAACTTGCTTGAGTAATGTCCAATACCAGAGCCATATCAGCTTGATAAACAGTACAAAATGAACATCTGTCAACTCAATGCAATTGTCAACAATCCTGGAAATTTAGATTTGTGGCGCAATCAAGCCCAGGATCCCATATCATTGAATATTATGTTAATGAATGATAATGAATAATAATATTTCATTTATTTTAACTGGACAATGATGACCGACAGTAAAGTTAGTTTGGAAAGAATGGTTTTGGTTTACATATATCTCGGGTCCCAAACTGGTATCAGTCTTGCAACGTTTGCGGTTACTGCATGTGGTCGAGTGATAGGCGTCCAGAATGTGTGGGTTTTCTATGCATCTGTTTGCATGGCATCAGTCAGTGTCATAATAAGCTGTCTAACGTGTCTGTTTCCCCCCCTGAATCCTTGCCCCCGGCAGCAGATCAGATGATGCTGAAGCAAGGAAACGGCAAGATTATCAACACAGCTTCCATCGCCAGTCTAATAGGTGAGTGATGATTCCAATCCCTTACCATCTCTCTCTGGAGCCACTCTGTGTCTAGCTCTAATCTCTCCGTTTGGCATGGCCAGTCAGGCAGGGAGGAGGACAGGATGAGTGAATACATCTCTGCCACTCTGCTATGTGCTGTAGTACACACCACAAGAGAGGCACTTTGTATCAACAGAGTATGTCCTTCCTATATTGTAGCTCAGTTTACAGACTTAACTGGGTCTTGCCCCATGTCAGCATCTACAAGTAAACTTAAAGGGGCGAAAAAAATAAAAAAAGAAAAAAAAAAATAAAGTTGGAGCTTTTGCAGTTTATAGATCCCTCCACCCGCGCTGTAACAGGAAGTACAATGTGTTGTGATTGCGTCTCGCCTGGGCGGTTTTGCATCATAATAAACATCCCCTCTCAGTGGAGATGTTTGGAGGATGTGGAAGGCAACCTGAGGTCCAACGGGGGAAGGGAGGGTTCCTGTGCATCGGCAAAAAAAACCCAGCTTGTGCCAGCAGTCTTGTTTGAACAGCGGAAGATGCTTTCAGAGTTTACTGAGAACCTAGTAAAAACCTTTATAATTCACGCGGCCGGTGTATAATATTCCACTTCCAACAGGTTACTCCAGAGGTACCGCAGCACTTCATCAGCAGTATAGTCAAATCGCCAGTAAAGCGCCGCGCCATATGGACCCAGGTCCCAACTGCAAGAGCAATCTGTAAAACAGGGGCGTGCTGGTAAATAGAGGCCAGCATTAAACAGTGATCAATTACTGACATTACACACAGTCCTCAAGGAATCTACTTTATTGGTCTGGACATCTGTTATAATATTGTCATAATGTGTAATCAGATGGGACCTGTTCTAGCCAAGTGGAGGCCCAGAAAGGGTTCACAAATGCCCAATTAAAATGCCCAATGACAGCTTCATATCCATCTGCTAAATAGAATGAGCGTCCCACAGCCCCTGGCTCTCATCTCATGCATCTTCTGAAGGATGGACAGCATTTCAGTGACTTCAGTGGACATGACTGTAGTTTTTTTTCTTGCACGCAAGTTGATATGTTCATGTTTTGAATTCTGTTTTGATCTTGTTTACAAGATGACCTTACTACGCTTAAAGGCATTCGTGACTCTCATGGTCAAAGTTATGCCATCTCAGCCGCATGTTAATAGGTATTACAACAGACCGCTCAATGTCTCCCTTCTCAAGTCAGTGTGTATCATTTGAACTCTTTATCTACCCAGAAGAATTCAAAATGTATGGGTGTGCCTGATAAAGACCATGTTTTTCTCTCTCTCTCACTTAAAATGTGCAATAAGTAGCAGGGTGAATGTTAAAGAGGGCTTTGGAGGAAGCTCTCCCTTGCCTTCTCTGGGGATTACTGCTCTTAAAGACATGGGTAGAAAAACATCAATGCAGGTTTATTTGAAGGATGAAGGCATTTTCTGAATGGTATTTTGGAGCCATATCATCAGGTCTCGAGCAAGGATTAGTGCTGTTAGGCTTCTTGAGCTGTGTTTCCTGTCCTGATAAGTCGGATTTCACCTTCAATCTGCGTGTAAGCCCTGGGCTCCGCTCCTCCTCGCCTGCTCCTCCGAGGCCCCCGGCCTACCCTTATTCAACCCAGTCCAAACCCAACCCAGTGCAGAGAGACATACATACCTCACTCTGCCGTCGATCACCTTCTAATCACCTTCTACTAACCTTTCCCTACACACCGACACCATACGCTTTCAACGCAAACCGTACACCATGTGTTACCCTCACAGTGCAACAACGTAGCAGGCCCAGTCTGTTGACCACTTCTTAAGACCTATATACCGTACTTCATTGTATGACGCATAGCGAAAATACATGCTTGCCACATTGTGAGCTTGTAGATCTGCTATTTCCTTATTTATTTATTTTATTTGTTGTGGGTGCAACATGTCAGCGTACTGTTTGTTCAATAAATGGTAAATGGTGCATTTATATAGCACCTTTATCCAAGGCGCTTTACATAGATTGTGCATTACATTCACCCATTCACACACTGATGGCAGCGGAAACCATGCAAGGTACCTACCAGCACATCAGGAGCAATTAAAAGCTCTTTAGTAAATGGAAAATGCATTTTCAGGTCACGATACAATGTTATCCAATCAGAAGAGATATAGCAAGTGGAATTGACAAGCGACTACAAATTGTAAGCTGATAAATGGGTACTCCCTCCTGATTGGCTGAAACTGGAAACCCACCTGAAAATGTATTTTCTGATTATTAAGGGGGAGTAGAGACGGGGAGACCCGCATTGCGGGTTCGAGTGCCGATTCCGACGGCCTTTGCTGCATGTCACTCCCCATCTCTCTCCCCATTTCCCGTCAACCTACTATCCTATCAATAAAGGCATTAAAAAAAACTCCGCCCCCAAAAAAGAATGTAAAGCTTTAACATTTTCACAAAAATACAAAAATATCACTTAAACTACCTTTAATTCTTCACCGTGCTGTACATTGGCTGTTTTCCTCCTATCCGTTCATGTGCAATCTGCAGGATGCTCCAGCCTACCTCCCCAGGATCCGTCCCTGCCTCTCTGCAGCTGGCTGGTATTCATCATCCCAGCCTCTCTCTAAAGTCATTTGGCAGTCAGATCGCCGGGTGACGGGGTTAACTACTAAAGTTGTATGTAACTTGGAGCCTTCATTGTGATGATTAATCAACCGGCGGAAAATGAGCCCCTGTCCCAGCATCCCATGCAGCGTGCAGCATCTGTGATGGTCAAGGCAAACAAATGGCGCCTTGCCTTTGTTGCTGAGGACGGTGCATAACTGGACATTACAAGCAATTAATTTTACAAGGCCCCATCCGCATGAGTCCCCAGCAGCTAATGGGGATACTTTTATGCAGTATCCACTAGAAACCAGAAGAGCCAATTTAAATATGGGCTGCCGCACTTTCTCTCCAAGAAAGAAAACGCTTTAGTTTTGTTTCTATTCTGGCTGACAGAATGACCTTTTTGCTATTTTTATTTTTTAATTTGAATAAAAATCACACCTGTGTGAAGTGAGGGGCACTCATATCATCATACGTGATCTCATTCCGGCCAATTACAATCTGTGTCCTCACCTTCGACTTCAATGTTTGGTGTTTAGACAAACCCTCAAAGCTGGACATAGGACGGGCTAGCACCCCTCAAAAGTTAATAATTACAACGTGTGAGTTCTAAATAAAAACAACAGGACATTATTATACAACGTTATCTTAATGAAATAGTGTGATAATGACTGTTTCTGCACTGCTCCATCCCCAGAAACAGAATTACACCAATATGGTGTAATTCTCCAAGGCTGGAGTTGTCAAACATAGACAATTTTGAGAGCTGAATGCTTGACAAAGGAGTGCACATCACCTGCATCTCACATCTGAGTGTTTTCTATATCGGTATAAGCGTCAACTTCTCATGCTTGTGCCGAAATGTACCAGGCCATGTTCGAGTGTTGTGAAATGTGCTGGTCCACGTTCGAGTGTTGTAACGGATTGAGAGCTGCCAACAAAGTAGTGATTAGTGTATTTGCTTTCATATGAAGAGCCCCATTTGAGAATGATGCACTAATTTAAGTACTCAAACAATGCATCAGTGCTTAATTAGATGACGTCTTGAGGGATGAATCAACCAAACACTTGTACTAATTGTTCTATTCAATTAGTGAATCAAATTAGCATCCTCACTCCAAGTGTCGCCACAACAATAGCGCCTTGTTTGTATCTATTTGTCTGTGAAGCTGAGCAGCAGGAAGAAAAGGGAAGAACAGAGGCAGGGCTGTGTGTGTCTGTGTTAAGTGGAGCATCCCTTAGCCCCAGCCGTCCCTGAGCAAATCCATCCGGTGGCGCGGGTTGAGCCGGGCCCAGTCACAGCCCCAGAACAAAGCGCCCGTTCACGCGCCACGCTCCGCCTTATTTATCGCCAGCTTGTTTGCTAATTTTAATTTGCAAAGAAGCAACCCCCCCCCTCTCCTTCGCTAACTGGGTGTCTCAATGGGCTGCTGATTTCTTTGAAGTGACAGTCGGTAAATATGCATAAAAAAGGGACACAATTAGTGCTCGCGAGGTTGACTGCAGCCTGATTCCATTGGCAACTTTAGCCGCAGCGGTGATAAGCTGCATTATCTAGAAAATTGGCTGAGGGAAAACAGCACCCCTGATTGCCAGGAAAGGTTCCAGATAACAGGGCAGCTGAAGAGAAATATAATTGAGGTGGAATATGTTAACCAAGGTGTCACATGCTCCTTGGAAGTGCTAATTTAGTCAAATGTTGGAATTCCATATCAAGGCGAAAGGACTACATCGGTGGAAGATGATTCAGGCCTGCACGGCTTTTAGTCACTGTCACATCAATTGTGCAGAAAGTCATAAGGCGTCTCTAAATTAGACAAAGGCATGTTCTGTGTTGACATGTTTATTCAAACGAGGGGCCTGTGATACATTTATTAAGTGGAGAGAACCGCATTGGTTATGATTGACTCATGTTGACATTGAGCTATTAGACAATGTCACCAGAGCTTGAGGGATACAGTAACAACTGCGGTGTACCTGTAGGCACTGCTCAGACACGGTTTCTCAGCATCAAAGCGGCTCAGGCATATTTCAGTCTGAGATCACTGTAGGACTGTCAGGGAGATGCATATAATAAGTGCTTAACCATCAGCTCTAAGCAAATTACACTAGATTTCTACTTATACCCGTTGGCACTTCCTGTGACGTGCCAGTCATTAAAGGTGCCAATCCCACTGTAAATATCATCACTACTGCCACACGGATGCCTTTTTCTTCGAGACATAATTGGGTATATTTTTGTCACCAACGTGGTGGCTCTAAAACAACACTGCCACTCATGTCTTTGAAGTGTGATGGCTTCTGATTTTGTCCTGTTGTTTTTTTTTTTCTTCTTTTTCTCTCCCCTCTCCATCTCTGTCTCTCCTTCTCTCGCGCTCGCTTCCTGTCTAGCTTTTCAGGGGGATTGTTGACACCCCTCTCATCCACTCGGAGAGTCTGAGTCCTCTGGTGCAGTGCTGGCTGTCAGATATCCCTGCTGGTAGACTGGCTCAAGTGACAGACTTGCGAGCTGCAGTGGTCTACTTGGCATCTGATGCCTCTGACTACATGACAGGGCATAACTTAGTCATAGAGGGTGGGCAAAGTCTGTGGTAGAGAAAGCAGAGTGGAAGGAGAAGAGGGACTCTGGTGTTACTCCCCTGGGGATTGGCAGCACCCATATTCTGTCCATTCAGAACAGATCTTGGCTGAGTGTGAATTGTACAATGCAGTCACACTGGGACAGTAAGTTAACTGATACTTCTCTAGAACCTTCTGAAACCCTATAGTTTTAGGTCTTTTCATGTCATCATCATGTTGTCTTAATTTAGTTACATTGATGTTAATTGATTATTTAACCTTTCTGTTGCTTTTTTCTCCCATGTGGCTGTATGATCTTGTTATTGTAAAGCATTAAAATATCTCATTGTAAATCAAGTTCACCATCATTATCACTGTTAAAGGAATGCGCTGGCTTTCTGCTTTAATGTCTGGTGCATCTAGATTGGCAGCAATTTCCCGTGGGACCAGTGTTTATTTGGCTTGTATCGTGATACCGTTTTATGAAACTGTGAACTCTGCCAATCTTGTTATTACATGATGCTAATTTCATTAAAGACTTGATTATCCAAATGAAAGCCTTTAAAGACATCCAGTTTGTTCTGTCAAGATGGTGCCCTGACATCTGTTGTATGCCCCCCCCCTCCCCCCACACACACACACACACACTTTACACAGCAGGTTTTAATAGAAAATGATTCTGCTATGGTTATGTCTGTTGTATTGTACGTGTGCACATTATTTACTGCCATCCATTATGTAATTTATGCTGTATAGATACTTTGTATTTCATTTTACTTTTATGCAGTCCAATGTCAAGGAATGTTTTGTTGATGAAAAACTGAATGAAGATAACGGTGTTAAAAAGAAAATTCTTCTTCTATACAGATATTACTGATTATCCTAAGCCAGCACTGCAGAGCGTACTTGAAGGAGGAATTCGTCTTCCATGTTTTGATACACATTATGAGGCCGGGCCTTTACATTCTGCGCAAGACTCTGGTTAAAATTTACAACTGAAATAAAAACGAATTTGAACATCCTGTAACGTCAAAAGCACGCCCAGAACCTCCTAGACTGATTTATGCTTTGGCAACAAAGGGTCGAAAGACATCACACAACCGAAAAAGCCCCAACAAGTAAACAAAAGAAAAAGTATTTATTTTAAGAATATCCGTTATTTTTGTTGAGCGGCACGTGACACCGTCCCTCCCAAGCATAAATCAAGCTTCACTCAGGCAGCGACCCCTAACAGTAATGATAATTAATCTATTGTATTATACGGTAACAGTAGGTTACACTTGCAGAGTAAACTCTCCAGCGTTAACCCAGAGACAGTCAGTAATGGAACCAAATTGGACCATATGGGTTCCATTTGTACACTTGAGGTTACTGTGTGTATATATTAACGCTAAAGCATGGCTGCCAATGAGATGTATGATACACTATCTGCACACTCCTGTGTGCTGCTCCGGGTCTTGCGGTTCGCCACCACATTAACCCGCTCTGTCCGGCACTTTCTCCACCATGACCATTCCAATTGGTTTCCCCGAGTGGTGCTCACAAGCACCCTATTAATTGCTTGCGGTACTGTTTGTGTGCTGAAAAACAATACTTAAAGTAGAGGTTAGGCGAGGACGTGACCTGCAGTCACTGCAATTATGCCAGAGGAGCGGCCAATTAGCACTTTCTGCACAATGAGACAGTGCTGGTGTTTATGTGTGAGCAACCTCAACTTCTCACTGTTAGTGACCGCACTCTCATTTACATAATTGGGGATTGGTCATTAATGGGGATGGGGAGTGAGAGGATCCCATTAAGATATGGTGAGAGATCTGATCATCTCCTCTACTCTGTGCCTATTTATCTGCAGCTGTTGAAAGACAGTTTGTGTAGTAGATATTATTGGGATTCTTATTCTTAGATTTGTTTTTTTCTTCCCCCCCCCCGTGCAATATCACACTATTCCAGCATTTGTAGAGCAAGATTACACTGAATTTATTAATTGGGCCATTTGGAAAGTGTTTCCCTGTTTGACCACTAAGGGGCAGTCTAAAAGCAGGCAGCTAATGCTAAGGAGAAAGTTATAACAAGAGGTTATCAAACACATTATTTGCCATTATCTGGGGGCAATAACAATGGGCTCTGCTTTATGTATATGTGGCGAGATTATGATTAAAAAGGACACCTCTCCAATTCTAGTATGCAAACAGCTGGACATGGAAGACGATCAGAATGAATTCATAAAGAAATAATGAATAAATACAAATGTACATTAAATTAAATGTGGTTTGATAGTGGATGGTTATATTTCCAGAGTATGAAAAATGTAATTATGTCCATCTGTTACCATTGCTTGCCAAGGGATGATTGGAATACCTGAGAGTTCAGTCATTGTAATGCAAATTCTACAACCATACTGGTTGATATTTTGAAGCGCAATGACCATTTTGTATCTACATGTACACAGGCTGAATCTTGACTGAAGACAAACACAGCCAGGACTTCTATTAACAAACTGTACTTATACCCATAGTATTAAGTTGTATTAAGGCAAAGTTTAACCATAACACTATTTAAACATTAAAGTACACCACCTTGTGTGGAACAAAATCGTACCTTTTTTGGATTTGTTTTTCATACTTAACACAAGGGAAAGTTTTTAAACCAGAGTTCTTCTATCGCAAATCAAACCTGATTATTAGATAGCAGTTCACTAATCATGTAATTTAAACTGATGTTTTGTTTGTCACAATGCACCCCCTTGGTTTCCCTCCAAACTACAGCCAGAAGAGGTGTATTTTGAGCTGGAAAAACGTGATCTCAGACTCTCGTCAAACCCTACTACGCTATGGCTTGCTTCATGAGGTGTAAGTGATCTTGAATCTATTATTTATGACCTCCTTTTGCTGCAATTACACTCAAGAGTGAGGGCGCTGTGTACATGCCACTATTGTGCAAAACAGTTTTCCAGAAAAAGGACCCCCCCCACCCAGACAAGTAAGTGCAATACTGGACAAGACAAGATGTGGTGCTACGCAGGCTATGTCTAGATGACAGAGGACCCAGGGGTTTATGGACGACATATTAACATTTGACAATATCGATACACATTTAGTGATGGATTATGGTTTATGGCGTCCTGTTACATATGACCACTCAGTGAGACGCTTGACGATGAAATGTTAGCCGCTATGATCTGAGTGGACAGTTGATCCCTTCGATACTATCACCAGAGTTATTGGGACTATGCAACAGCAAGACAGAAATGTCACCATTTAACCCTTTAACACTACGCATCCCAAGTTCAGCGGCGTGTCAATTTACAAACAATTTTGACAAATTAATTGTTTGAAAATAGCAGATCTACAAGTTTACAATATGATGTTTGTAGATCGTCTATTTAAAAAAAAAATCACACCTGTGTGAACTGAGCCGTGCAACTATAGTGTACTGTATTGTAGTGTACTGTGCTCTGTACTGTATTTTGATTATTTTTGGAAAACATCTTCGAGAAATTACATAGTTACTGTGAGGGGTTCCCCTGGGGATCCCCAAAAAATCCAGACTCCCAGGAACTCACGCAGGGTGCCGGCCCGGTTTCGGCGAGCCATGCCGTGTCCAAAACAGTGGAGAAATTACAGAGTTACCGTGTGGGTGTCCCCGGAACATCCAGACCCCCAGGAACGCGCCCAGGGATCATACTGTAGTGTACTCTAGTCTGTGCCACTTTATTCTGTACTGTACACTACTGGCCACTTTAGGTGTTGCAGCTGTCCATGCTCGGACACGTATGTATACATACATACATACATACATACATAGGGATACCCATAGCTCCGTAATGGAGCGGAGGCGGAGGTCAATAATTTCCACTGACGTTTAGTATTGCTGTGTTCTACAACTGCAGTGACCCAATGCGGAAATAATGCCAAAGAGTAAATCCTACTCTTTGGCATTATTTCCGTTGCTATACTGGTGAACACCTAATGAGAATCATGCCCATCACAACTCTCAGGTCCTTGACTTCACACAACAATCTACTTAAATATATGTTGGAAGCTCTTATTTGGTTGCCATTATGAGAAGGCCATTGTACCCAAAGCTCAGTTGGTTTCAGTCTGATCAAGAATTTAAAACATTCTCTGTCATTTTTGGGACCTTGGCTCATACATGGAAATACTGGTAATTTCATATTAGGAACATGAAAAGAAAGCGATCCATTATTTAAATAGGTTGGCTTTTACTATTCCCCTGTACATATTTGACATCATGTTTCATTTTGGTCATAGTGGTCACTCTGAATCAGTGATTTGTCATGTGTAATGTGTACTCATGCATGTTTGTGTAGTGTAGTGATCAGTTGAATTGCAGAAGGTATGGAGCAGGTGTCATTATCTACCATTGTTTGTCATCTCATGTGTTATTCATTGAATACCAGTTTTGCTGTTTGCTCTACACATGCTACCTGCTGACTTTACAGCTGTGCTGTGTGCTTTCAGAAAGCTGTAATACCAACAAAAAACAAAACTGTGCGGATTTTGTCAAACTGTGTTATGATATTGTAAGGCATTTGAATGCAAGCCTTGTGCCAAACCATAGGCGCATACAGTCAAGTTGTGTATTATTAAACAAGCAACATTTTACACTTACTGTACTTTTTGTATGTTATACTTCAGTCTCTCTGCATTACATTATCTGATTTAAAAAAAAAACAAGATGTCAATGTTGACTGTGATTGCAATATGTTACATGTGTTCCAACAACCTCAATCAACGTTAATACTGAATTTGCATTGTAAGGTTTGTTTGTAGTTTACTTATGATTAATCTTGGTACAGTACAAATACATTTGTTAACTTAACCAACTTAAAGTATATAAATAATGTTTTTTTTTCATTGATGTCTCCTCTGATATCTCAAGAGGTGTTCCAAAAGCAATTCGAATGTCCTCAACCTGGTATCCACACTGCCAATTTATAAGGCTTTTATTCAACATTAATACTGAGCTGGGGAAACACTGCACTCGGAGTTCTCTAATTACAATGCAGCTAATGTATTATTTCCTCCCCATGTGGGATTACTTTCATCTTTTCCATTAAGATGCACATTTTGTTTGGATACTCAAATTACAAACCCCATATTAAATCTGACTGTGCAAAAGGCATTGATCATAACCCCGATAGCTGCACTCCAACTTTGATTTAATTTGCACTTCCATTAATATCTATGAGACGTCCGATTGTCGTCTTGGGCATATTGATGGCATTGTAAGCCCTGCCTTCATATAATGTTCCCCAGCGGCAATGAGGAAATGTTACAGAGAATTAGGCCGAGGAGCAGGCTCAGTGGAACTGGCACTGCACTCGGAAATTCATTACCCTAATAAATAGAGGGAAATAAGCGAGAATCTTAAGAGAAATTTCTCCCCCACCCACTCCCTCTGCTGCCTCTCTTGTCCACAAAAAGCCTCGACACTGGCTTGAGAGTGGACGTCTCAAACTTGTGCACTTCTCATTACTGCTGCCTGTGCACCGAAGGGTCTTCTCAGGGCCATGATACGCCTTTAAAAAGGGCCTGATTCAATGGAAAAGAAATCACTTACTATACCTCTCAATCATAAGGCCGTAGGCACACTGAGCTATTTGGATATACATGGCTGCATCTCAGAAGTGCTCACTTTGATTATTACATTAATGAGAATTCACTCTGGAAAATCTTCATTAGAAAAAAGGTACAGCTTTATGGACATCATTTCAATAGAATACAGTACAATACAACGGATCACACCCCGGTCGTAAATTGGGCCTGACATTGCTGGCTTACAAAAGGCATCAAGTTAGATAAGATGCTGATTTCTTATGTTGATTAATGAAGCACCAAGTCAGTGTGTGTATGTGTGTGTGTGTGTGTGTGTGTGTGTGTGTGTGTGTGTGTGTGTGTGTGTGTGTGTGTGTGTGTGTGTGTGTGTGTGTGTGTGTGTGTGTGTACTATG
>OOFJ01003724.1:4620-20069 GCA_900323375.1 Benthosema glaciale | reverse complement strand
GTTTGGTGGACTTGCCACCAGCCTTCAGGTCCTTCAGCTTCTTCTCCTGCTTGTCATACTGCTTCTGAAGCTCCTTCTGTTTCTGCACGTACATCTTCTTAAACGTCACTGTAGGAAAGGAAAATAAATTAATTTAGTCTAGTCCCGTCGGAAGGTCAGAGATCTCCGCCTACTCTTGTTCTGGTCACATCTAAATTCAGTGAATGGTCTAAAACTGTGTGGAAACAACTCAGCAACGTAATCCAGTAGGCATAGGTTTGTTAGCACTGGTTTAGTGTCATTAGTCCAGGAAAGTTGCATATTTGTTGTACACACATGACGCAATGGTTTGCGTCTTCAGATTTGTTCACTCTGGGCCGGTTCCGTGTGGACGAAACAACAATACGATTAAAAACTAGGGATGTGCCAATAGATATAATTAATCGGTGTTATGGCCGATAACCGATATTACCGATGTCAATATGATCTCATTCTGTATTGAAAAAAATATGATCATTTTGCCCATTCTGAGAAATACATGTATCAGGGTGTCTGCACTGTAGGCTTAGGCAAGTCAGATTTAACTTTAATACCTTTATATTTAATATTGTGAGCTTATAAATCTGTTCAGGCTGTTACTTTGGGCTTGTTTATCTGTAAAGACAGACTGATTAATGGGACCGATTAATTAATCGGCCAAATTGATACCGATTACCGATACCGATTAATCTAAAAACAATTGAAATCGGCCGATATATATAAACTTTATTACAGGCTCATGGCCCACAGGGTAAAAGACAATACATCACATATAAAAAGAAAATAAAAAGGTTGCAGTACAGTACATTTACTCAAGAGAGGCACTCGTGCCAGTGTCAGTACCAGTACCGACTGTGTTTGCCGATTAATCTCCCATCACTATTAAAAACGTTTGCGGATAAACCGAAAAACATCTCAGCGTGGACGGCACCTAAGGGGTAATGGCATCGCATTCTTGAGGACACGGCAACCGGGGTTTTGTATGTGGAGCTGTAAATGTGTACGTACGGTAGTTGCCCCTGTAATAGAACAGTTTCTGCATGTCCAAGTGCATGATGTCTGTACAAACTTCATCCAGGAAGCTCTGGTCGTGGGAAACGATGAGGAGAGTCTTCTTCCAGCCTTGAAGGTAGCTTTAAATAGAGAAGAGGATTTAAAAAAAAGTTATGGAATTAATTTAATTTAAGCATTTATATGCAATAATCCGTGATTATGTTTTATGTGAAAGTCAAGTCTTAGGGTGGTGGCAGACATGCAATAGCCATAACAAACTAAATTGTGTTCTTCACATTTGTTCACATAACCACAAACTAACATCGCATTCACACCTCTACTTCGGTAGACTCGATGCGAATGGGCGGAGAAGTCGCATGATTCTTGCATATTTCATTTGCTGCGTTTGCCTTCACACTGGCTGTGTCAAACCGCAGCAGGAAACGTTATCAATGTGTTCAATTCATAAACTATACAGTGAAATATGGTGTTTAGGACGAAATATGTAGTTTAGGACGTAAAGTGAGTGTTACGTCGATGACGCAGTATGTCGGGGACTTCTGGTGGGGAATGCAACCTAAATGATTGGGCAAAGGGTTTGCTTCCAGTAAGCCTCATAGAAAATCCTGTAGGCCTTCCTCAGCATGAATGTGTCATTTACTCTTAGGAAGGCCTGCAGGCCGAAACATCCTGCCATAATGATCTGCTTCTGGAATGACCAAAATAAACAAGAGCTCCTTTACCATTTCTGCCAGAATCGTGCTCTTCTTTCTTTTTCAAGTTACAGAGTTTTTGGAAATCATATGAACAACTATTGCCTTATTCGCCTATGAACTTGTGTGTAAACAACCCCCAAAGTCTCTTCAAGAGCCTCCAAAATATGCAAAATGACAGAATCACAATAGTATATCTAAGGGACCATTAATTGTTTGATAGGCACACAACCATACGTCTAAATGAATCAACTTAGATTACCGGTAGTAGTCAGTTTACATACACAGTTACACACATAAAAAAGGTAATTCCTTGGCCTACTGACAGCATGCACAAGAAAGTTGATGCTGAATGGTCCTGGACCAGACACATAGATAGAAACCCTCTTCTAGTTCGCTCCACCTCCTACAGAGCCACAGATAATAACAAAAAAAAAAAAAAAACACTCAGGCGTTGTCATGTAGATCTAAATGATAAAGCAGCACTGTACTTGTTAAGCCAGATGACGGCGTTCAGGTCCAGGTGGTTGGTGGGCTCATCCAGCATCAGGAGTGTGGGCTCCATGAACAGAGCTCTGGGAAGGAAAACAGGTGTGGAAGAGAAGATGTGTAAGCCTACAACACAAGTTGTTACATTTGAACCTGGGGTCCCTAAAGGCGAAATGTAACATTTCAAAAACTTTGTAAAATGTTGTAGATTGGCCATTCTTCTTGTGTGACTGTTGTACCAGGAAGTATGAAATATGATAAGTGATTAACATCCTTAGTACCACAGGCTTCATTTAGTTTCAGTGTATAAGGACAGACATTGTACCTGGCGAGGGACACTCTCATCCTCCAGCCTCCAGAGAACTTCTTGGTGGGTCTGTTCTGCATCTCAGGAGTGAAAGAGAGACCAGCCAAGATTCTACGTGCTTTAGCCTCTGCAGCTGCAGCTCCAATGGCCCTGAGCTCCTCGTAGACCTGGAGAAGACAACAGAGTGAGCCTTGTCCGGTTTCAAAGGGAACCCATTATAATAAAATAAAAATCTCTTGTGTCACACATACTGTGAAACCACCATGGTCAATGGAGCCATGTACAATAATTAAACACCCCCCATGACGTTCTATTCCATGTAATAGACAGACTTGACCTGAAAAACAACTTTCCACTTTTTTCATGACCATGGGAATATGGAATAAATAAACATGACAATACTTCGGATTAGGCTACCATCATATCACTGTCGTCTCTCTGAATGCCTGGGGAATGGATTTGTTCTGGACATGTAGCTATTTGTACTTGACATGATGGAAGTTTGGTACTGAGGCATGTCGAGATCAATATAGTAGCCTACATTAGCCTATTATAATTAATACCACGACACAATGTGGCACATCATTCTGCACCTAGTGAGGCAGCCAGCAGCGTTATCTTACAAGGTCACATTTCTTTACACCAACTGCTACATTATGGTTCTTACTACAGAATCTCTGTATGCAAGTCTGTCTGTTATTTGTGTATCTCCCAAGGGAGTTAAGTGCACCGCTGGAGAGCTGGCTTAACACTTTGACTGGGCAAATTGCAAACATGACTATGCCATTCAATAATGTGGACTCAAAACATGAGCGTAAATTGCTTGCTGAATCTGGCCCCAATGTCTCTCACCTTATCTAGTCTCTCTGCCACGCTGTCCTCTCCTTTCTCCAGCAGGGCCTGTAGTGATCAATGTCTCTCACCTTATCTAGTCTCTCTGCCACGCTGTCCTCTCCTTTCTCCAGCAGGGCCTGTAGTGATCGATGTCTCTCACCTTATCTAGTCTCTCTGCCACGCTGTCCTCTCCTTTCTCCAGCAGGGCCTGTAGTGATCTCTCACCTTATCTAGTCTCTCTGCCACGCTGTCCTCTCCTTTCTCCAGCAGGGCCTGTAGTGATCGCTCTTCCTCCAGGAGCTTCAGGCGGCGGGTGTCTGCTTTCAGCACCGCCTGGACAGCAGGAGTGTCGTCCGCCTGCACCTCTGACAGGAGGACACACGCAGGGTGACAGTGAACAGAGGATGGGGAGGGAGAGCAGCGGATTCTACCGAAAACCAAGCCATTATTCCCCAGTAGGTCATTTTTGTCGACCTGGTTTTCTGTCGCCTGGTCATGCTGCGAGCCGACTGAGTTGATAAGCGTCACGACTATCTTGCTGACAGACGTTACTAACCCTAGCCCAAACCCTCAAACCTAACCCTAACCGCAAGCATGTCAAACATCAGAAGATTTCCGGGTTTTCGTCTTATCAATGCCAATCGTGCCGGGCATGTTCCCAGACTACATGGGACTGGTTGACAAGATCGGCTTGATAAGTAAACCTACTGGGAATAATCGCTTGATGGCGGTCGAAGCGGGTGGGGAGAGAGATCCAGGAATTCATTTTAGTAGGGAGTTCATTCTTACCTTGTTCACACAGCAAACAGTCAATGTTGGGGGGAATACTTAGTGCTCTGTTGGCAATGTGTTTCAGTAATGTGGTCTTTCCTTTGCTGAAGAGAGACAGGAGAAGAGTAGGGTCATAGGCTGTTTGTTACCGAAGATTAGGTACATTTAATATTAAGTTGTGTTTTATGTAGTGTATTTTATGTACATTTGTGTGAAGGAACCACTTGAAAATGAGATGGTTCATCTCAAGGAGTTTATCCTTCTAGACTAGACAGTGTCTTGAATGAGAGAATTTACCCATTTGGTCCAACCAAGCCATATCGTCTGCCCGCCACAATCAGAAGGTCAGCGTTGACAAAAAGTTGCTTTCCGTGAGCAGATATGCTGAACTTCTCCAGCTGGTGGGGAGTTATGAGTTAGAGATTTGAAGACACATTTTAAAGAGGAACTTTTGCCAATTGTTAATATAAAAATCCTATTGTTCTGATCTTGTGATAGAGTATCATTTAATATGGAAAGTCCCCAAAGCCAATGTCTACCATGATTTACACTGTGAAATTATATGAACGTGAAACAAAATGTTTGACGTCAACATTTCACAGAGAACTACAAAGAAGCTCTTACGGTAGTTATTTTTTAAATATGTTTTGGAAGACATTATCATAATGCCAATACATTTTATGTTGACACAAGGATGACACAAGGATAGCAAGGACGTTTGTTATTAATGGATTCATATTTTTCTTGTTTTTTTA
The DNA here is from genome assembly GCA_900323375.1 of Benthosema glaciale. Taxonomy (NCBI): domain Eukaryota; kingdom Metazoa; phylum Chordata; class Actinopteri; order Myctophiformes; family Myctophidae; genus Benthosema; species Benthosema glaciale. The sequence goes on along the minus strand of OOFJ01003724.1, from coordinate 15,189 downwards.
TGTTTTGGTGGGGTAGGGTCATTTTTATTGCGATGGCAGCTTACCTTGATATCAGAGGCATTCTCCAGCATGGCTTGTCTGGAGGACAACTCAGCCTGGGACACAGAGAAGTCTCCTTCTATTAGGTTCTGGGCACGCACACTGGCAACCTGCTTCTCATACTCCATCTGTAAATACACACGACACATGGTCAGACCCCAAGCAGACTGAAATAATAAGCTAGGCAGTGTTCCATCAGACACAGACTTCAAGTGCTTACAGAAGCAGGAATTGCTTTAGTCATCACTGGTGAGGGTCATTGTGTAATTTAGTGATGACCATGCGTACAGTACACAAGTGAAGGGTTAGAATACAGTATTTGGCATTTTGCTTGAATGAATTGATGCCATATATTTATCGAAAAGCGGATTAAGCTTGAGCCAGGGGTGCTACGGGACACACTTTATTCCATCTTAATCCAGCCGACACGGGATTTTTATTTTTAAAAAAAAATCGCCCTTGATTTGACTTCACAAGACCCGAAAATGTCTCGCGGTGCCATTATATTCCATGCGCTAACGCCGCTCGGCCCCCCAAGCCACTTTTTGCCCAGGCTTGACTTCTGTGTAGTAGGCCTCTCCTTGACAGCGCTAGGCAGGTTTTAGAGTGAGCTCTAAACAGCGACGCAGATGACGAGCGTGTTACGCGATGACGTCACGTTTCCTTTGGAGGGGGCTGAGAGCAACAACACAGGAGTGACAAATTGGAGCAGATCGCACCCGATCGTTTTAATATTAATATAATAACGTTAAGACGTCCACAGACGTCTTCTGGATCAGTCGGTTGTTTTCCTTAAGACGTCCACAGACGTTTTTGAGAACAAATGGGTTAAAATATGCTGTTCCAGACACACCCCAGAAGCAAAGACTTTAGTTAAAAACCTTCACTCTGAAAGAATATATTCAAAGATTTGTGCCGCATTTTGACGATTTTTTCAAAAATAGCAGATCTACAAGCTATGAGCTTGTAGATCTGCTATTTTTCATTAGCTAAAGCATAACATAATGGCTAAAACACCAACAGGGGTCCTCGCCCAGAATGGATTAATATGGTCATCAACCACAGCTCTCCCCAATAAATTACCATTTTCTTTTTCTTCTTCTTCTCCTTCTTGCTGAGGTTTGCATACGGGTCGTCACCGTCCTCCTTCGCGGCCTGCTCTGCGATAACGTCCTCTGCACACTGATGGGTTGAACCACACAGATTGGAAAATGAGAAGAATGATTTAAAAAACAGACACCAATAGAGCATCGCAGTGACGTCAGACCCTCCGTTCCAGAAGTAAAATCCCCATTCATTTTCCTTAGACTTTTCAAAAAGTATTTATTAAAAGATGATTACGCCTCGGACAAAGCTAAATCGGATCGTGACAAATCATGACAATAAACACAATGTTTTGGGCCAATCAAAAAAAAATTAAGAAGAAAAACGAAACAAAAAGTGTTGTATCCTGCCGTTTTTTCTTCTTACTAATGATTTGATCGGCCCAAAATATTGTGTTTGTTGTCATGATTCGTCACGATCCGATTTGGCTTTGTCCGCGGCGTAATCATGTTTATATAAATCATTTTAGAAATGTCTATGAGAAAATGAACAGGGATTTCACTTCTGGAACGGGCGTAGGGGGCGGGACTGCGATGCTCTATAAATGCCAAGATCAGCACAAAGCTTCATAGGAGAAACCAACTTACCATCATGGTTTCGCACTCCCCATCACTATCCTCTTCCTCCTCATCTTCGCTGCGTGGAGGAGGAGCCGGTTTTCCCTTCTACATGGGAAAGGCATGAAATTAAAAACCAAAACGGACAATTCTCCAATCGCAACCATGACACTATGTCTGAAATTACGTCAAAAGTGTGCTCAAGTGTCTGCAACTTATCCTACTATCTATGAATATAAAAAGTACAAGGCTTGCTTCCAGGTTTTTAGCCATAAACCATGATGGCCATGACATTGTGGTCACTTTTCTGTCAATATAGGGTTGTTTTATATTATAATATTCGATAAAATCACAATTAGATGGGAGAAAATGGGAGAACATTCACAGAAACCAGCAGATCTACAAGCTCTACAGGGCACTGCTCCATGGATAATGGAGCATGGATGGTGTATGGTGTATGTGTATTGCATACATGGCTGCTGGGACACAAATTTCAGCGTGAACTGAGAATAAAGTAGGGTTTAAGTGGTTAAATCAATCACTGAGCGATGGTCCATAGCACTGATGTCTGACTCTGACTTATTTAACTTGCCTTCTGCTGTGGTTGGACCTTGGGTGCCGGTTTGGGTTCCGCCTTCTTGGGTTCCGCCTTCTTGGGTTTATCCTCCTCAACTTTCTTTTCGTCTTCCTTCTCATCCTCATCGTCGTCGGATGCAAACTGATAGATAATGTAATGTAAAAAATAAGTTAGTGTGATAAACAGTTTGTTTTGCTAAGATGACAAACACCTCAGTCTCAAGACAGACTGCATCCACAGTGGATTAGTGCTGCCTGCAACAGTGTTAGTTGAAGAGTTCTTGTGTGCCGAGGAAGGTTGAGGACTCGATGTGATGAACAAAATGCCTGTTTGGATGGGATGAGTTTGTCCATTGATGGTTAGGTAATGTGTATAGCAGTGTTTCCCAAACCTTTTCATGTCAAGTACCCCCAAATACACATTTATTAGGCCGCGGACCCCCCCATTTGAAAAAGATTTTTTCAAATGGGGGGTCCGCGGCCTAATAAATGTTTTTTTTACAGATCTAGCAGTGATTCAGAAATAATTTCATGGACCCCCAGTTTCACATGCATTAGGCTCCGGACCTCGATTTAACTCTTTTAACGCTATTGACTGTATCCACGCCTTTTAAACAACTTCAACTCTCGCCAAATGCGTATTTAGCGTCTTCTGTTTATTAATGTTGTTTTTAATACCATTTTATATTCGATTATCATGTTTTTAGCATTTTTTTACTAACGGCGGGTCGCACTCACCTAATAGTAGTCGAAATCGCCGCGTGCACACGCACGCATGCGGTCCGTATGTCCATTGCTGATCATAATGCGACAATCGGCGATTGATTTGATCCATTATTGACAAACTTATGATAATATTTCATGTTCATAGCGAACGATGGCTTGTTCCAAGAGGGTCATACTAGCTTTTCCTTTGTTTACCTCCAGTGAACCGGAAGCGCTTGGTCGCTTGGATCCCTTTTTTTATTTTTTTGTATAAAAAAGTTATTATAGAAAGGCAATCAGTAAACTTTCAATTTTGACTCAACTGAATGAATTGTAAGTGAACCAGTAATTAGATTGCTGAGAAAACAAGTAGGCTACGAAGTACAGTAGACCTTAAACCAAGAAACTTATCACAAACATTACATGCCGGTATAACAAATACTAGGAAATAAGGAAAGTACCTGGTATGAGTACTTTCCTTATTTAGATGACCATTTTGGCTATTCACCATACAACAAAGTATATCACTGTCGGGTGGAAACCTTAGAGATTGTCAATTTGTCTACTTTTGTACAACACACTAAAGGTAAGGTGTGGAATATTACAGGTACGTATCTTTTAGTTCAGCACCTGAACGTATTATTTTTTTAGAGATGCGTTTATTTTCTTTTGGATTCTGTTTTTAATGTGGATATCAAACTCTCCAGTAAGTGTCTTGATCCTTGTTGGGACTAGACTTTCACAATGGCCTTGCCAATGTTTTCTCCCTGTAGTAATCCCATGAAAGCAGCTGGCATGTTCTCAAATCCTTCTGTAATGTGCTCTCTGTATGTCACTTTACCCTCCTTAACCAAGGCCATCATCCTTCTGAGGGACTCTGGGTGTTTGTGTTCCCACCTACTCTGCATGAAGCCCTCCATCTTCAGCTGCTTGAAGATCATGGTGAGGTGAGGGTACGGCCCTGTTTGTGGCGTAATGTCATTGTACAAGGAAATGCCTCCACACACGGCTATCCTGCCAAAGTCTTTCATCTGTGGCAAGGCAACACTGGAGAAAGGCCCTCCTACATTCTCAAAGTAGCAGTCATATCCATCTGGGGAGGCGTCCTTCAGGGCCTGGTCCAGTGACGTCACACTTTTGTAGTTGAAGGCTTCATCAAAGCCCAGGTCTTTGAGGAAGGCCACCTTGGCATCGGAGCCTGCGCAGCCCACCACCTTGCAGCCCTTGAGCTTGGCGATCTGGCCAACCACAGAGCCCACTGCCCCAGCTGCTGCATTCACTAGGAGGGTCTCCCCAGCCTTCAGCCCCAAGACCTCTTCTATTCCATACAGAGCAGTTAGACTGACAGAAAGAGAGATACATATTACATATGATCATACTAAAGAAAATCGTGTAGTTAGCAAGTCAGTTAGCCATCTGTTTCCTTTTTAAGTCTAGCCTTCAAAGCATGCTTCTGCAGAGCCAAGAGGGTGTGTTCGTACAGGCCTAAAAGTACTCTCTTTTAAGGCCATGAAAACATGATAACTAATTTGCTTTGGAAAACATCTGGCGGCCAGGTGTATATTTTGTCAGAGGAAGATGAAACATCCATCTTCTGATCATAAGAACAAGTTCAGATAAGACCAAAAACAACATTAACCAAACAACTTAACTACTATTGAAGTTGTTCAACAACGTGACTAATTTACTGTTCCGTTGAAACGGTTTCTTCATACCACTATACACAAAACAACAGCTGCTAGTGACTTCCAGATGATTTGTTTAAATAAAGCCTGGGAAGAATTCAAGATGTTTTGGTTTCCTTCCTATAAAACTAAATCGATTAGTATGAACTTACTGTAAGCCCTACACTGTGTAGTGTGTACAACATTGTTAAAAATATAGGAAATAGCTGATATACAGGCTCATAACATCTCCAACTCCAACTAAATAACTAAAACGAATAACTAAGCAAATTTTCAATTAATAAAAATAGACAATTCTATTAAATGTTTTTATAATTGATTAAATAAATTAGTTTGATTAAGTGTTGCGCCCCTATAGTGGGAAAAATACCAAACTGTCCAAACTTCAGCTACTGCCAGCTTCCCTGTCCTTTATCTTACCCTGGCATACCCACAGTGCCCAGGGCCAGAGACAAAGGGATGTCTTGAGGCCAGTCGTGCATGATGGGAGTCAGGTCTGTCCCGCTGGAGACTGTATGGGTCCTCCAGCCACACCGACCGACAACATGACTGCCCACTGGAAACTTTGGGTTGTTACTCTGGATGACCCTGCATGAAATGGAAGGAACAATAAACATTAGACAAACATTCTCTTCTTTGTTCTACCACCACACAAAGCACCAGACCGCCCCCTATCGGCCCATGGTCAACATTACTGTGCGAAGAATGAACAAACACGGAGAACGATCCCTTGATTCACAGGATCATCAGGTTTGCGAGACAAAAAAACAACTGAAATGATAATCACGTGGTTTACGTGGTTTACGTTTAAAAGTAAAGTAGAAATGTATGGGACAATTCTAGACTAAGACTTTATTTTTCCCTTTTAATTTAGAGTAGCCAAGTATTTCCTCCAATTTAGTCATTAGATTATGCCCAAACATTTGATTTCACGTCATGTCACATAAAAGAAACAAACAAAAAAACAGCTTTAAAATAATTCTAGGTCACACCCAGCTCTCCATTGCTAAGCTGGAACAAATTTGTCATGACGGACGGACAGAATACACAAGCTAAGTTCCAAAACATGTGGATGCCATTACTTGTGGTGCTTGACAGTGGTTGAGTATATGTTCTGTGTCTGGCTGCTGTGGTGCGGCCGTGCATCTTTCACTGTTGAACTCATCATTTTCTCTGCTCTCTGATGGTCACCAATCCCACCCATTAGTTCCCTTGTTTTTGTTGCGTTGTTTGTGTGTGTCACTTGTATAGTATGTAGTGTTAAATTTACTTTTCTGTAATTTGATGACTTGTACTGTTGTGTTGTGTTGTGTGTTGTATTTGACTGTATTTCACTTGTATTTGAAAAATCTAAATTAAATATGTAAAATAATAATAATAATAATTCTAGGTCCCTTACTCCCTAATACATAATTAGATTAGTTTCAATAACTCTGTGAAAATGGCATGTATCATGGAATAGATAGCCTCAGCTCTTTTAGAAAATAATCAGAGACTCTATGGATCCTGTTATATAAGATCACAACAGAATAATGAGTTGTGTTCTCTAATCTTATCTAATCATGTAATGTGGTTCATTGCATAGATAGGATGGTGGAGTATGCTGATAGCACAATGTACTGTAGCATAGACGTGAGCGTGATCTTACAATTGAGTCATCTTTGACTGAGGCCTGTGGAAAAGTATTATCAAGCGGTAATTTGTTCTACGTGATTGCTGTCGTGCAAGTCTTCTCACCGAAATAAATCTGGTAGAACACTCAGAACACCCAGCCAAGAGGTCTGTCATTGTTTTTACTCAGGATTACTAAGCAGGCATCAAAGCCCTTGGAAATTAACAGCAGGTGCAGAGCATATTCTGTTCCAGTAAATGTGAAGGCATGCATGCCACACACAGGGTAAACAAAAGTGCCTTTTCTGTTTGTTTGTTGTGTGTGTGTGTGTGTGTGTGCGTGTGTGTGTCTGTCTTACTTTGCCACTTGAGTTCCAATCATGACATCTCCTTCATTCATGCGAACTCTACTTAAAGGTCTGCAATGAAAAATGATCACAGAAGCAATACAACAACACATTAACATTACATTCATTATTAAGTTACTGGCAAAAAAAAGATAATTACAGGAATTGTTTTTAAAGACAATTGTGCTCTTTTTTTCCCTCTTTTCCAGTTGTACGACACATAGAAGAAAACGTTTCCAGCTACCTCATATATGGATCCACAGTGAGAAAAATGGCTTCCAAAAGCACCTCTGCAACAAGAACAGATGCATCAGGATATACTAAGTACAAATAGATCCATCAGGATACTGTTGGAATATCAGAGGTATATGCATGCACGTTATCAATATTGCACACCTGCTCTCTCTACTTTTTTAAGATATCTTTTTGGCTTTTTTTCTGCCTTTATTGATAGGTTGAAAGTAGACGGACAGGAAATGAGGAGAGAGATGGGGGGAAGCCTGGCTCAGCAGCCTAGGTGCCTAGACAGTTGAGCTAACTGTCCAGGCCTTCTCTCTACTTTGCCTCATTTGTTTGTGTAGGGTTAGGGTTACCCTAACTCAATGGCTATAGGTGTATATTTATGCATATATTAACTGGTGAATGTGATAGATAGTACATTTATTTATATGTATACATTTATTGACAGAATATAGATGTTAACTCAGTCAGACGAAAACATGTTTATTTTATCTTAATGATAACTCTCTATTGTACTCTATGTACCCTTGTGTTTCATGCTTACTGCTGTTGCTGCATGACATCAGAATTTCCCCAACTGAGACAAATAAAGTAAAAGATTTATCTGACGATCTAAAGATATACAGTAAGTACAAAACGTTGCCAATGTTCTAAACTGAACACCAGCAATAGCCTCTGGTATAGTATTGCAACACAAGTTCACCTCCATCCTTAGGCTCAGGGAGCTGCTCCAGTTTCAGTTCAAAGTTACTGTTTGTGGGGAAGCCCTCAAAGTGCTTGGTCAGGATCCACGTCTTGGCTTGGACCATGGTTCTTTGTTTTGGACAGCTGCAAGAGACGGTTGTGGATGGAAGTTAGCTGGTTACCGACAGCTGGATTAAACAGGATGTTGAGGCAAACTGAGTCAGAGCCAGTTTGTATGTCTAAGAAGTGTATAAGATGAGCTCATGGGAGAAGTACGGTACAATAAACACTGAGGTTGGTGGTCAAATAGCGAAAGAATGGATCACACCATACAGTATTTATAAACAATGGGGGACCCTGGACCTGTTTCATATAGGACAATGAACACCAGGCCTGCATGCCATGGTGGCTTGATTCTATAATATTCAGGTATCACACATTCAGACCAAATCATGGTCAAGGGTGAACATGATAGAACAGTACCTTACCTAACAGTTAATATAAGAAATGATTCCTGTGCACCATATGTCACCATAATGTTGTCAAAAGTGCATATATTAATTACATGTGATCACAAACGCCTGTTTTGTGTAATAGACTGAACTTTCAATCTGATGCTGTGATTTTAATCAGGACTATGGGATGTAGCCTACATCAAGAGGGTGACTTGTTTTAGTCTTGGGAAAGGTTTGGGGGGAAATTGATTGTGCAAAATAATGTGACTCAGTATAATGATGCTCATTATTTTACCAGCAACTCAGCCAGTATGAATAGTCTGATTCAGTCTATTCATACTGGAAAACAGTCTGGAATACATGAGTTTCAAATGCAGTCCTACACCTCACCTGACATATAGAAACTCTTGAATTATAAGAGGCTTTGTGTTTGGTTACAGTATGCCACATCCTGGAATGCTTTTTGATTTGTCGTTGAATACTATATTAAGTTTCCAGATTGTACAAGAGGCAATTGTTAAAAGGATAACAGTACACAAAAAGTCCTGGAGGCTTGTTTCCATTGTGATCCTGACCTGATTCCTGTGTATTCAAAACGTTATGTGAATACGGGGAGCAGAGCTGTACATTCTAGTGATGGGAGATTAATCGGCAAACACATCGGTATCGGCCGATTTGAGTTGTTTTTAGATTAATCGGTATCGGTATCAATCAGCCCGATGAATTAATCGGTCCGAATAATCGGTCTGTTTTTACAGATAAACAAGCCCAAAGTAATAGCTTGAACAGATCTATAAGCTCACAATATTAAATATAAAGGTATTAAAGTTAAATTTAACTTGCCTAAGCCTGCAGTGCAGACACCCTGATACATGTATTTCTCAGAATGGACAAAATTATTATATATTTTTTCAATACCGAATGAGATAATATCGAATCGGTATTAGGTATCGGCCATAACACCGATTAATTATATCGGATATCGAGATCGGCCAAAATTTCGGCACATCCCTAGTACATTCACATCTGAACAATGACAGAGAGAGAGTCTTGATGGTGTATACATATTATATTATACGCCTGTGCATTACCATTGTTAACTGCAGCCTGCTACCTGCAGAAGTTTTTTTACCACCAGAACGGTATTGAATTACCATGCTTTTTAGTCTACTTCAATAGCAAGATGTACAGCAATACAAACAAACAAAACATGCAAAGTAACTATATGAATATTTCTTAACTCAACTGCACTTGGCCAGCACAGCGAAGCCTTTTGCGGGCAGATTGATGTATCAGAGATCACACAACACAACACATACTTGTCTAAAGATCTATCTAAAGCTAAAACTTGTAAAATGTATAAGCACAACTTGCACAAGCATCGCATTAGATACTACTTACCAGTCGCCGTTATCCATAAAGGAATGATAGATCAGACGACTGGCACACAGAAGACTAGAGAAATCACAAAAGGGAAAGCGTGGGTGCAGAGAGGAGGGACTTGAGGTACAACCTCCAAATGGGATTGGTTGAGGGTGGAGAGCTTAGAGTATACATTGAATATATAATATATTAATTATAATTAACAATATAATGAATATATATTATTATTATTAATTATTAATAATATATAGTATTATACTGTAAGGTGCAGAGAGGAGGGACTTGAGGTACAACCTCTAGATGGGATTGGTTGGGCGGAGTGTTAAGCGATACGTACGTTACGTTTTCCTAGGTGACGTCCTACTCTGAGGTTACGTCGGGTTACGTACTGCCTTGACGTTCATTTCGTATACAGCGCGCGGGCATTTCCTTTCAAAACAACGACCAAAAAGTACGTCGTCACCTCTTCCCAAGTTTGTTGGTAAGATAATACAAACTAACTCACTGTTTGCAGTTAACTGGAACTGTCGTTATGTGACAATTCTTACTTTAATAGGCGCCGTCGCCTCTCGAGTCGACGCTTTCCTTGTTTAGCTAAATGTAACGTGGCTAATGTTAACGGTAACGCTAACTCTGGTCCATAGCTCCACTAAGGCAGAATCATAGAAACAGTGGAGCTATGGACCAGAGCTAATGTCATTGTTAACCCATGCTAACCAAAATATATAGTCACTTAGTCCAGGGGTTCTCAACCCGTGGGTCGCGACCCCTCGGGGGGTCCCGAAATTATTTTGGGGGGTCCCCAGATGATTTTCAAAAAAAAAAAAGAAAAAAAAAGAAAAATGGAAATTGGAAATTGAGAGTTTACATAGTACACATAGTCCATGCATAAACTTTCCTTAATGATTATATCTGGTTTTAGTATATATTTTCTCTATTATTCAGGTTATTGTAGCGGTCAGTTTGTATTGGGGGTGGGGAGGGGAGCGGGGCGGGGGTCCCGAGACATGGTCAAAGCATTTCCGGGGGTCCCCAGTGAAAAACGTTGAGAACCCCTGACTTAGTCAGCGTTACCTTCTGCTGACTAAAAGGGACGTGTTGTCACTGACAACACGTCACATTATCCGTAGCCTGACTTCAGGGCCAGGCAATTGTCATTTCAAGTTATTCATGTAATTAATTA
>OOFJ01003541.1:1748-11938 GCA_900323375.1 Benthosema glaciale | reverse complement strand
GTGTGTGTGTGTGTGTGTGTGGTTGGTTCAGTGGTTCAGTGGTTCAGTGACAGGGACGGTGGGGTTCGGCTGTTGGCAATGATTTGGAGAGCTGAAAGAGGGAAAAAATAAACATCTGTTTCAGAAGAGCAAAATAAACAAAACAATGGCAGACAAACAGCCTGCTCTTGCATCGCCAGGCATATATCTATTGTCTAATGCCAAAAGATCTATTGTCTAATGCCAAAAAATAAGAAATGAATAAAACACAATCCTGAAAGTGGCGTGAGGCCGTGAACTTTTGGGTTGTGCTAAAGCCTGATTCATACATACTTTGGTGCATGGCGGTGTCGCAGAGACTTACACAGACACTTGTGTACCAGTGTAAATGCAGCGTTCTCTGTTGGAATAAAATAATGACTGAGATGTTGGTACGTCAACAGACACCAACATATTATATTCGGTGTGAAAATACATCCAAATATTGTTTGGATGTATTTTCACACCTTTTGTAGGGTTTGCAGTGAACGCAGTTGCGTACGTATAACGACACCCATCCTAACATACGCGTACATCCACTTTGAGTTAGAATGATTTATGAGAGGGAATAAGAAGCGGAAATATCAACGCTTGCATGACTGTTAACAATATTGCACATGCGTCCACAATAAATCACAGAGACTTTCCTCCTCCTTCTTTCTAATACCTGCATGACTCTTAAAAAAAAAAGAAAAAAACAAAACGATGAATGTCTCTCATCTCCTACAGATTTCCGCTGCCCCGGCAATACCAAGTCGTGTGAGCGACACCCCCCGGGGGCTAACCCAGAATTCACATGGAGCATAGTGGCTGCCGAGGACCCGAGGGCCGAGAAGAAAGACGGAAGTCCCCAGGGGTGGGAGGAAGGTAAGACCGAAGGTATCAGCCGCCTCCCCGTTTTGCAGGGGAAGTTCATTCTTCAACCCCCCCCCTCGAACCGCTCGAACTGCTGGCTGCTGTGCCACTTTTCATCCCTGCGTGTTGCTGCCGTAGCGCGCTGATAGTCGCTGGTTTGATGTGTGTGTGTGTACCCTATTGTAGCAAAATCATTATCCCTTTCAAGTGGAGTTAACTGTCTTTCAACTCCGGTGCCGGTGCGCCGACAGACACAGGCAAAAATATAGTCTTACCCTTTACCTAGTCTTGATTGCGTTGAGCAATATCGTCCCTCAATAGTTAGTTTGTGGAAGGCAGTATTAGTTGTCTGAATGTTGGACTTTGCTAAACCAAAGTCGCCATTACTTACTTGACTTTTGCTTTCACTTTCTCACAAATATAGGTGATTATTTCTCCCTCTGTGTATGACTGAATACTTGAAAAGGGCTTACTGTACATTTTGAATTGAACTCAATTCAGTTATTTTCACTTCAGTTTTCTGTCGCAATATCAATTCGAAAAGTTTCTGAGAAGCTGGTTTACCAAATTATATAACAACCCCCTTTACCATGGTAGCTTTGGGTTTTGGGTGACGTAATTTGCTATGCGTGTGTCCGTGAGTGCATGCGTACGTGTGTGTGTGTGTGCGCGTGCGTGCACATTGGCCATGTTTTCCCTCAAACAAGCCAACAAAATGGTCTGCTTGTGTGACTCAGCTAGTAAAAGATAGTGGGAACATAAAGTAGTGCTGCCTACGGCCAAAATGCATGCGTCTGCAAAAAAGAAAAAAGAGAAGACATTATCTTCAAGTGAAACAAGCACTTGAACCAGTGATAAGCGGAACCTGCAGCTCTCGGTTTGAGCTTGAACATTTTGACAGACAGGCCGACCCGACTGTTTAAAAAAAAAAAGAGTGTCCCGGTGACTCGACGCGACATTTTTCAGTTTTCTCCCGCTGATTTGAACAAATTTCACACGAGTAAACAAGCAATTGTATGTTGACAGAGAGGACAGATGAAATCACATAGTGATGTATTGCAGCTGCCACTGTGTTATTATCCATTTGGATTTTTTCCCCCCATGCAAGCTGTTGCGTTGTGCGTCGTGCATATCATTCCAAATAATACATCCGCCCTATGGTCACCTCTCCATCTGCTGTGTCACTGAAGATTCTCGCAAGCTTCAGGTGTGAATGTGCAAACTGTTCATACTGAGTGCACAGTCCAGTGCAACGCGGGCCTGCCGGGGGGACCTACTGCATATATACATTTCGGCCATTTGAAAATGGCGGATCTACAAGCTCACAATATGTTGCATTGCGACACAATGTGAGCTTACTGTAGATCAGCAATTCAAACAACTCGCTCAAATCTTGACGGATTTACAAACGGATTGGTTTATTACAAACGTTATCAACATGGCTATGATTCAGGATGCTTATTTGCTTTTTATTTCATTTTATAGAACCGTCATATGACACCTATGACGTTTACAACAAACAAATCTGTTTGTAAATCCGTCAAGATCTGAGCGAGTTATGACTGTTTTTGTTTGAGCTGCCATAGAGCATACAGTACTTACTGACTGACCGAAGCAAGATGGCCGACGCGTGACGTCGTCGCTCTCCATTGGCCAGCAGCGCGGGCGAGCCATCTAGCTTTCTTATATATATCTATGATTTGTACATTCTACTGCATTTCAAAGATGTAGACGCCAAAGGGTGGGGCCGCTTGTTATATGGCACCTAGGCTCCATGAGGCCGATTTGAAATTATTTGCGGTGGAAGTTCTTTCTTGGCCTACGGGGCATGTGCGCGAAAAGTTTCACACAGATCGGTCCAACAGTGCCGGAGGTTAGCTGCACGCACGCACGCGGACAGACAGGTTCAAAAGCATATTGTCCGCACGGCCTGGCAGAGACAATCATTGCCCTGAAATCTGCCCTGAAAAGTAGCGTGCAGCATAGTAAGTCGTGCTTTTGTTCTCTCTGTCCGTCACATAAGGGGAATTTCTGATGAGCAGATTAAGAATTGTATGCATGCACGGCGCGGGGAACAAGAAATGAAAGTTTAATTGGGATAACTTATGCAGCAGCAATATCAAAGACAATGAGCCAGAAAGTGATGGACTCAAAGGCCATATGAAGTGTCTGTGGTTATCCCTCTTTGACGCTATCTCTGCAATAATCAAAGTCTTGCATGCACTGATGCAAAAAGCGGGAAAACCTGATTGAGGTAGGCGGCCGAGTACAAAGGAAATATATGTGCATAATTACGTGCAAGCCCGCACTTTGCCACAATGTAGTCCTGAATAATTGAGCCGGGCAAGCTGCTGTCACTGTGAATTTCACGAGTGGCTGCAATGGAAAATGAACGCAACATTTGGGGATGAAATGTTTAATGGCTGTGATCTGAAACGCCAAGTCTCACGTAAAATACCCTATGAATTTAAGTTGATATATAAAAAAACAACAACTGAGGATGTTGGTAAGCAATAGTTTGTGGTAACGGGACAAAACAAGGTGAAATTGTGGATGGCTATTTTCACTATTTTTGGAAATGACATGCCCAAATGTATTATGAAGGCGGTTCTCAATTTTCAATATAGCCTCAACACATCAAACGGAGGACAAAGTGCGTGCTATATCGGCCCCGGGTTGGCTGACAGGTCGGTGAGATCCAGTCAGACAGGACGCTGATCTGAGACGCGACATGCCTCTCTAGGCCTAAATGAGGGCAGGCTAGCTCAGTCTAGGGTTTGAGGTAGGTTGTCGGTCTAATGACAGTCGGACCAATAGTATGTCTAAACTAAAGTCTGTACCCTGCTATATCTCTTCTCTAAACTCCTCGGACAGAGTAGCATACTTCAAAACTGTCGACGGTACGTTGCTGGCAGGAAACAAATTGATATAAATGACAAGCTAACCATGATGTTTCTGACCAATCGGCTACACACAATGTTCACATCGGCGTCTCTGTGGTGACGTTCGGCTAGATCAGAAAGTCTTCTTCAAGGTGGAAGAATGGTCGAATCTTTTGACAAGTCAACGCGTTTGTTCGTTTTCTCAGCATCGATATTGGCATTTACCTTGGCAGACTTCAGGGTCATTTCCACATATAATGCAGCCTTATAATGCCCTTGGACAAAAGCATCCATTTCTGGGGAGGAACATTAGCCACAAAATAGCTGCTCTACAAGCTTCTAGATCGATTTTTGTGTAGACTCCCAGTGAGCTTGTAGATTGATTTGGTGAAGACGGGAGAAAAGGGGCGCTCCCACACAACAAAGTACCGTTTTAGTGCTTTTTGTTCTGAAGACAGTGGTATGAAAAGCCATGTTCAGTGGCAAAACAACATGGTCCATGGTGCTGTATATCCGGTTCCCAAAGTGGGGTCCGGGGACCCCCAGGGGTCCTTGAGGGAGTTCCAGGAGGTCCAAAGCTGAATTATAGTTAGGAACCAAATGGACCCTCATGCTTCCGTAACTCTGAGAGTGTGCAAATGGAACCAGGTACGTCTCAAAATGTCATTAAATGGCGGTCCGTATCCATGTCAAACTCGGTCCTTGAGAATCACTGCTAGAGGCGTATACATCTTCTCTTATGGGGGTCCCTGCGGCATATCTCTTCAAATGGGGGTCCGCGGGCTAGCACGTGTCAATTTGGGGGGTCCTTGACATGAAAAGGTTTGAGAACCACTGCTGTATTAACCTTGTGTCGCCGGGCTTTCCACCAAGGAGGAAAGCCTGGTCTGTGTTCCAAAATCTCTGTGTGAACCGGTCTGGATCGGATGGTAATTTGCGTCATGTTGTAGTCAGATCTGTAGTATCATGTAGGAAACCACAAGGCGGAATAAGAATTCGGCCATTCATAATACTGATTCCTCCTTGAGGTTTCCTGTCTGCAGACTACAAATCTTGACTACAACGTGACGTATTTTACCATCCGCTCCAGACCGATTAGCCCGAAAGGGAATGTTGCCCAGTCTACTGCTGTATACTGTATAATGAAATAATGCTCCTGTATTGCTCAGGGACTGTACTGGAACATCACTGCCAGACTTAGCTGATTGACCCCCCTTTATAGCTACTATCAAGGCAGTGTTGGAACAAATTCTTTTCTCATGATGCTGTGAGGAAATAGCCTGAATTATCATTTCGTTTCACTTCATTATTCAGACTGAAAGACTATGACAGCATTTTGTGGGATGGGCGTTCTCAAAGCGTCAGTCTTCAGCGATTGGTTCACACCAGCCAATCAGAATAGAGGAAAGCAGACAACGTTGTCAATCATGTGGGTAATGGGCTAACCCGGTTGCTAACCAAACAAACACAGCCAACGTGCGCTACTAACATGTAAACAAAAGCGGTAAAATATGTTGGATGTTGATGTTTACGCCGCTTCTTTAAATAAACTATTTATCATAAGTCTATTTAGTAGCCAGATTGATACGGTCGCATTTTACCGCGATGGGGGCCGCCATGTTTGTTGTTTGACACTGTTGAGTGACGGGGCTGATGGCCAATCAGCTGCCTGGATCGGATTTTCAGCCGAGACAAACTGTGCCTACGGCGCCGTCACCAGACCAGAATCGAATTTTTAAGGTGGTATTTTTAAGGTGACGATTCAGGGCTGGAGCCAGGCTAGTGAGGAAAGGCTTCTCAGAATGCTGTGTTGTAGGGCTTCATTGGCACTGTATCTGTCATACTTAACTTGTTTTTGCAGTGGTGGAAAGTAACTAAAGTACATTTACTCACGTATTGTACTTGACTTGAAATTATTATTATTTTGGGGGGGGTCAATATTCATGACTTTCACTCACAAAGACAAATATCGAGTTGACTTTGTCCACCACTGAATATCTTCATCATCATTACCAGTGGTGAAAGGTAACTAAGTACATTTACTTAAGTACAGTTTTGAGATAGTTGTACTTTACTTAAATATTGTCAATTTACATACATACATATGTATGTACATACTTCTACTCCACTATACATCATACAACATATTGTATTTTCACTCCACTACAATTATTGGAAAACTTTTTTATTTATTTACTATAGTTACTTTGTAGATTTTGATTATTGTGACAAAACATACAGTAACCACTTCAGCCCTATAAACATTTCGGCCATTTGAACATAGCCGATCTACAAGCGACTTCTATATTGCAGTATTGATACTTTTGTAAAAAACTTTTAGTACTTTTTTTCCCTCCACCACATTGTTACTAGTGGCTGCGGACAGTGACTACATAGCATCCCACTCTTCCCCTATTGTTAATCGGTTGGGGGATAATTAGCTACATTAGCGGCGCGGCTAATGCCCCTAATGAGAACAGCTTGAGGCTGCGACGCCCTTGGCAATACAATTAGCATAAAAGGCCGTGGTTAGCATTTTAGACGGAGAAAAAAAGAAAAGAAAAAAAAAACACATTGTAGTTGTCAACTGTTGGTTTGACTCTGGAGGCCTTGATTGATGTCAGAGGCTACACAGTGTTGTATAGAAATTGTTTTCCCACCAGGGCCGGTGAACATTTGGCAATGAGCAGCGTCAGCAAAAAAAAAGGTGCGCAGGCAGGCGAGGGAATGCGTGCTAGTACTGTACGCGCCCATTCACAAGTAAACAGTGCTGGACAAAGTACTCAAACCCAGTACTTCAAGTCAAATTGAAAGTCATAAGAACCGAAACATACAAATATTCAAGTAAAGTACCGGTAGCTACGTTTATTTAGTTACTGTCCACCTCCGCACATTACCAAATGCATATTCCATTCCAGGTGAGCTGCGTCTGTTGAGCACAATTCTGGAGAATCTCTAGACTATTTGGTGCATTGTGTGAACTTAATTCCTTGGACTACAATTCCCATAATGAAAGAATAATATATTCTTTCACGGCAAACGTTTATAACTCAAATATCTGCTTCTGGGGGTGTCCCTGGAACAACATATTTTCAGATGGGGTCTGGCTGGATCAAAAACGTATAATATCTGTGGGTCGAAAAGGATTGAGCACCACTCATATAGCAACGCAATTCTTTCTCCGAAAACTGTATTGAACTGAATTTAGAGTACGTTTTGTAGGATCCCGTCTTAGGTCTTATAAAGGCGTAACAGAAAACAGTATACACTATATTACAGAGCCCCGTTAAGTGTACTACTTAGATTGTTGGTCTTCGCAATTTCCACACACATTTAGCCCCCCGTTGCCTTTTATCGGCAAGGCGCGAATACCATTCCGGATTGATTTGTGGCGCCAGTTGGAGTGTGGAACAGCCAGGCAGCAGGAGGACAGACATATCCATAGATAGAGTAATGTGGTTTGTCACAGACATTGATTTGTTTGTTTGTGACAGAGCTGTCTCTGTCGCTTTGCGACTCAGCCAGTCACTTAGGTTTCCCTTGACAGAGGGCTGAGCCGTTACACTATAGCCTGGGAACCAGAATAGCCCTAGAGGGTATATGCGCGCATGCATAATTTGAGTGGCGAAGTGAGTTTGACGTTGTTTAATGCAATCAGATACTGTAGGACTTTTGGAAGTATGGATGTGTGGGCTGTCAAGGTCAGGAAGTAGTTTTTTGTGCCACTCAGTAGGCGTTCCCGCAAAACCTCTGGGTATGATGATGATGTCACGCTCCTACCCTCTATTACCCTTTGCAGATTTAAGGCTCATGCAGACTCCAGTTTAGGTGATGGCTAATTCACTGCAGCGTAGTTTTTTATCACTTCACCCTGGAGTATGTATGAGCCAGGGTGAAGTGCTGAACAAACACACTATAGCAATGATTATACTATGAGAATATATAGTTATTTAACACCTATAGTTTAACAAACAAATTCAATTTCAATTCAAGGAGCTTTATTGGCATGAGAAAACAAACTTTTACATTGCCAAAGCAAATGTGACAAACACAATAAAAACAGTTGAAAATGGGGAAAATATATACAGTTGGAGGGGGTACAGTGTTGCGTCACATCACATTGCATCATTATATACATGTTCTAACAGGATATAGAGATTTTTTTTAACACAAAATAGCAGCTATTATTTGCAGTCCAATATCACTTGGGTATAGGAATATTATGGTGCTGACAGGTGGATGATGGCGACGACCTGCTCGGTGCTCATATCTCAGTCTCTCTTTTGCCGCTAGTATTCTGGCAGAATGATGCGTTGGCCCGACCCCTGTGAGTGGTACTTCACTGGAACCGCGCTAGCCGTCCTTGACGTTGACAGGTGCAAGGCAGAGGCTAAATCGTGTCCTCCTGTAAGACGGCCTCGCGTGTATGACGTTCCCTTCAACCGCTGTGCCGATCTGACGAGGGAGGTGCAGGTGCCCAAAACTCTCATGATGAGGTGTAGGAAGGAATAAATTGTCTGCGTTGTCGTCAAAATGTGTCACTAAAGTACGACACAACAGATGCACTCAGTGCTTCCTAAAAGTAGTGTGAGATTGCGGAATGACACGGCGTGATGCATTTAGACAATATGCGGTCAAATGACGGATGCTATGAATTGAGAACGACGTGAGAGATATTCACACACAAAAAGGAATCACAAAATGTGGGAAATGTGTCTCGGTGTAGTGCAGGGGTTTTCAACTGGTGGTCCATGTGCCTTTGTCAGGGACCACAAATGCAATATGCATGTGCATACGCGGTTTCAGGGGGGTACCCAGGGGTCGACAAAACAAAAAGTTAAATATATATTATTTATCAATTGTATCTTCATACTCATTTACCCGTATACTCTAAGATGCAGTGCAGACCATTAGACTATGGATAAGCGGTTGAGATGGATGGATGGATGGATGGATGGATGGATGGATGGATGGATGGATGGATGGATGGATGGAAGTGGCAAAGTTCCCCAAGTAGCCTACTTTCAAGCTGAACTACCACAGAAGATCAACTCATATTGACATTTCCACAGGCTCGCTCAAGAGACGCACATATTAAACATGTACAGTATAGTCGGGCAGAATCCCCAGAGCTTAACACTGTTTGTGCGTGCCGCACGCTTGTGTGTGTGTGTGCGGTTGTGCGTATGCGCCCACATACAAACGAATATCTAAAGAGAATGACACGGACACACCTGAACATGCTGTCGCTCTCGCTCATTGGACCCGAACTCGTCTGGGAATTGGACTTTGATGACTTGGATCAAACAACAATCCAGACGGCAGGCACGGAGGCACAGAGTTCGCGCGCCCACAGACTCATGCACACGCGTGTGCACAGTACACACACAGGGAAAATGCTCTTCAGGACTGCTCAACCACTCCCCGGGGTATAGAAAAGCCGTGCGAAATAATCTGCCAATTAAATATTCAATTGAACAGCAAGAAGCCGGCACAAACGCGCGGCATGGAAATGACACTCACACAGCACATGCTCTTAGATCAAAATGTCCATGCCGAAGCACTTTCATCTTTTTTTTTCTTTTTCCTCCACCTCCACTCATAAGGTCTCCCGTACGTACGCCTTTGAAGATAATTGGCTTGTTAATTTATTTTCTGCCGTGCTGGTAGTAGTCTGGATGTGTGATATGCTCTCTGTGGCACAGTTCTGCTGCCGAATGAGGCCGCTGGAGTGGAAGACGTTCATGTCTGACCCAGTGTTGTTCTCGTCGACTAAAACTAAGACAAAAAGTGTTCGTCAACTACCTTTTTTCACTGACTAAAACCAAATGGAAACTAAATGAAAACTGAGCTACGATGACTAAAACTAAGACTAAATATACTGACAATTTTGTCAACAAATAAAAACTAGACTAAAATGCTAGGAAGGGAGTAGTGGACACGAGGTCCAGTATAAGTCATTTTACACTTGGTTTGCATGCTGAAAATAGTCGATCTACAAGTGTGAAAACAGTCATTACGACGGCATCAAGGCCCAACAAAATGCATTTTAGTCAACTAAATCAACTGTAGATTTAGTCAACTAAAATCTTATGACATTTAGTCGACTAAAACTAGACTAACACTAAAACATTCCTGGTGACCAAAAGCTAAATGAAAGCTATTCAAGAGACTTTGACTAAAACTAAAATCTAAATTTGCTGTCAAGAACAACACTGGTCTGACCTCTAGGGGCAGTGGTTTTCAACCAGTGGTCCGGGGACCACCAGTGGTCCTTGAGGGGGTTCCAGGTGGTCCCCAGCTAAATGATGGTGTTGGTAACCACCTTGGGGGGCGCCCGCTGGCCAAGTGGTCCAGGCGCATGCCACATATAGGCTTTGGCCTGACGGTGCGTCGCGTGTTCGAGTCCCGTTAATGACGACCTTTGCTGCATGT
>OOFJ01003488.1:1845-16132 GCA_900323375.1 Benthosema glaciale | reverse complement strand
ACAGAATGTCCCACTTCACATGTTCAAAATGTGTAAAAAACCAAACAAAAAAAACACTTTTTAAAATTGCCGATCTACAAGCTCACAATGCGCATAGTGACTTTTTTTTTTCTTTTGCTATTTTCAAATGGCCGTAGGCTCACATGGTTAATGTATGTTTTCTAATCAAATTCAAAATCTACAACATAACTAGTAAGTAATTGTAGTGGACTAAAAGTACAATATTTCACTCTATAGTGGAGTGGAAATAAGTATTGGAAATTGGAAATACTCAAGTAAAGTACAAGTTAAATACCTCAGAATTGTACTTAGGTTAATGAATCAGTTACATTACACCAGCGTTTATTGTTAAGCTACTGGAACATGATGTTCTGTATTAAAAGGAAATATCGGGTTGAATCACCGGTGTTGGATTTCAAAAGCATGTGCACGACTGCACGTCAAGATGCACAAGCAGATAAGCAATAGAACACCTGTGTTATATCTCTCCAAGCACACACTACGCATTTCCTGTCTATGATAGCTCAACCATGCACACTTGAGAGAAAACATATGCAGAAACGTTGCAATATTTAGGATAAAGTTACAGCACAGCTTTGTGAAATAGCCAACGCTCATGTAGGCACGGATTGTTGCATGCAAATCTACTGGTAACAAATGAGATGTTCTGTCCTGATGTTAATGGTTAAACAAAACAGCATGCAAAAGCTCATGCAAATTCTAGGAAGACTTCCTTCCATACTGTATTACGTAAACACTGTAAGAAGGTATCAGAATGAGATTTCTTATAATATAATAGTGAATGTAGGCCGAGTTGAAATATTGGAAAATAGAAATTAGCTGGTGAACAGAATTTAGTCATCGCAAATTCAGACAGTCACCGCAATTCATTTTGCATTCCCCATTCTACACATTTTAAGCTATAAACACATTATGTATTGTGTAGCTTAAACACATTGTGTAATGTGTTTATTGAATAAACACATTACATATGCTTTGCTCAGTAGTACGCAGCAATAGGAAGGTTCTCCTGTGCTTAAACATAATGAATGGTCTTTATTCCTGTATATGTAAACACAGAAGTAGATGGTCGTTTGGGGGTTACACTTCCGTCAGCCAATCACCCAAGACAGATCATTGACACAATCTACTTTGTTTAATTGTATGCCCTCTCTGGTGTTAAAACCCGTTTCGGCATACATTGTGCATAAATTGACTGACTATTGCTCACAGAACTTAGATAGCTTACAACAATTAAAGATAAGCTGGCGGAAGTGGCTCAGGGGTAGAGTGAACGGATGGAACACACATGGTTCCCAGTTCGAACCCGGGCTCCCCCAGAGTTAGTGTCGAAGTGTCCTTGTGCAAGACTCTGAACCTTAATGGCATCGTGTGAATGGGTGATCATGCACGCTCTCTGACAAATGCCTTGGATAAGCTATATAAATGCACCATTTTATAATCAGCAATATTTGGACTTCTCCAGGTAGCTACAGAAGGTAACACCACCCATAGTCCTACAACATCGCTTTAAATAATTTACTTGTTTATTCAAATATATTTCAAAATCATGGCAATGTCATTGATTGATGTCCAGCCATAAAATATGTTTAAAAACCTAGATGGTAAAGATGTAGTGGCCATACAAGTAAGTAGAGATTTTTGTACGGCATGATCTTTCCTCTCTGACATCATCAGCCATATACTTTCAATAAGTCATTAGTCAAATGAACATCACAGGTGCAGACAGTATGTTCACATGTTACAGTAGCTGGTACAGTGCTTTGGGTATGGAGGCAGTACTGTGTACTATCATTTGAATTCATGACCATCAATAACTGGAAAGAAAGAGCAGACAGACCCCTCTTCATCAAGTCACTTTGGGCCTTTAAATTAAGGTGAGTTTCAAAGTGAGCCGTTTGGTATCACCACTGATAATTGAGTCTTGACTGCTATGTTTGCTCTCTGGTTTTAATTCTCCCTCGATCCTCAGAGTATACCCCTGATATGAAGTATGGCTGCTACACACGTCAAACTGTTGGCTCTGTGCTACACGCTTGGACTCGCTGGCTGTCCAAGTTCACCTGCATGGTTCCAGAACATCTCTACCAATCTCTTCAGTATGGCTGGGGACATTTCGCTTGGCGGACTCTTCCCAATCAACATGCTCACCAGCGATCCGAGTCAGAGGACGGAGGTTCACAACATCAGCTGTAACAGGTACGACATTAAGCTATTTTGACCAATTCATGTACAGCGAGCGAAAAATGAAACCAGCGAAAAATGAAACCAAATGGACCCGTACGGGTCCATTTGGTTTCATTTTACGTTCTCAATAGTTAAAAATCTATAAGGGTCCATTTGGTTACCAACTCTCCATCATTTAGCTGCATGGGGACCACCTGGAACCTCCTCAGAGACCACTGGTGGTCCCCGGACCACTGGTTAAACCGCCTTGCTAGGGTTGACTAAATAGGATTTTTTATTCCCCCGTTTTGAGGAACATGGATTCATTGTGGCTTCTCAAGGACACATACAACTTGATTTATCTGCTTTTCACTTCCTGTGCTTAATTGGGTGCAGAATATATGAGCAAGGGCTGGCTCTGGCTCTGGTGATGAAATACACAGTGGATGAGATCAATGCCGACCCAACACTGCTCCCGGGCCTCAAACTGGGCTTTGAAACCTTTGACACGTGCAAACATCCTGCTGTACTTGTAGAATCGACCCTCTTCCTGCTAACGGAAGACACTACAGAGGAACTGACTGTTAAGTGCAACTACACTGATTATCAGACTCGAGTGGCGGCTATCATCGGTCCCAGCAATTCAGATATGGTCTCAGCCATAGGAGAACTACTAGGATTCTTTCTTATGCCAACGGTTGGTTTATTCTTTTTTTTTTTACAGCTACATTAAGAAATAGCAGTGTGCTCAATAAAACAGATTGCAAAATAATGACAAATGCCAAAGATTCTAAGCAGCAGACATCACAGGAATCACACCACAAATCAAATTTCAACAGCTTTCCTCTGTCCTCAGATCAGTTACCTTGCCACCAGTGACAAATTCAGCAACGAGTTTCTCTATCCCTCCTTCTTACGCACCGTGCCCACCGACAAGTGGCAAGCAGAGGCTATCGTTCACCTCATGGAGGAGTTTGAGTGGAAATGGGTGGCGGTGGTTGCCAGTGATGACGACTATGGGCGCGAGGGCCAGCGTGAGATCTCCGCCATGGCACATAACAGCTCCATCTGCGTGGCCTACGAGGGTTTGATCCCCATGTACACTGGCACTCGGCACATGATCAGTAAAATCCTGGACACCATCACAAGGACCAAAGTCAAAGTTGTGGTGGTCTTTGCCCAAGCAGCCACAGCGGAGCCCTTCTTCATAGAGGTAGGCATGGAAACAAAATTACAAACAAAGAAGAACACCTTCCTGTATCATCATGTAACAAATACCGTAGCATTGTTTGCTTGTAGATCTATATTATTATTAGTATTATTATTAACTTTCTTTATAAAAAAATATACACACTTGTTGCTTATGAAATGGTCAAAATAGACATGCCAGCAGCCATATTGAAAGTGGTTAAAGATCAAATGGTAAAATGCACATCTTTAAACCTAGTAAGCCGTATATATGATGTCCATTGTCTTCAAACCACTGCAGATGTGCTGATGCCAGTTATTACATTGTATTACTAATCTACCATACAGAGTGGAATGAAATAACATTTTCATCATAAAAATAAGTCCCGAATTGTAGCATCGCAGAGAGTTGTGAGGATATAATAGTAATCCGATTTTGCGGTGATGCAGGTTATCAGGAGGAATTTGACTGGTGTGTGGATTGCCAGTGCAGCTTGGGCCCTCCACCCTTACGTGAAGACCCTCGCCAACATTCACAAAATAGGCACCGTTATTGGATTTACAGTGACGACCCAGACCCTGGGCCTTCTTGCCAGCTACACCCAGGAGCTGTTCACCCGCGTAAAAGAAGAAAAACGTCGCCCCCCTCCTGCCCCAGAGTCAGCAGCAGCAACCATCCATAGGAATCCCTGCCCACAGTGTTGGAGCTTGTCACCTGACAACATTAGCATGGTGACAGAGCCACTGATACAGTACCAAGCATTCGGTGTGTATGCTGCCATCTACAGTGTGGCACAGGCGTTGCACATAATGCTGAAATGCAACGCCACCAACTGTGCGTGGGGCCCTGAAAGCAAAATCTACCCATGGCAGGTACAGTACAGTATGTTCTTGAATTATAGGCTATACTTCACAGCTCAATCCCAAAAATGCACAGCAGATATATGTAATTATGTAACCTGGAACAAATCTCTGTCTGGGCAGCTTTTGGAGGTGATAAAGAACGTCTCCGTAGAGCTGAATGGGACAAGTTTCACATTTGACAAGGGCGGCAACCCAAACATAGGATACAACATTGTACAGTGGATGTGGCGGGAGAACAAAGGTGTACATGTCCAAAAAGTCGGAACCTTTTATCAGACTTTTTCCATCAACAGAACTCTCATGAAATGGCACACAGAAAAGGTAAAGGTTGCGATTCAGAAGTACATGAATGAATTATATTTATGAGTGACTGGATGGCAACCGCAAGGTTGCGGGTTTGAACCCGGGCTCCCCCAGAGTTGATGTGTCCCTGAGCAAGACACTTAACCCCTAATAGACCTTGCAGTAACCCCCTCCCCAAGCTGCTATGGTCCAATCACAGCTAAGTAACATGATGGACAAGCCTCTCCACCAATAGTTTTCCTATATGATAAAACATTGTTTTAAAAAATAAATGTCACACACATATCTTTCCAGTGCATATGGCAGGCCTTGTTGACAGATTTGGAAGAGATTTTGAACGTCTGGTCCCAAAAATGAAACAGTATTTAATGGCTAATGTCCATGATATTTACATTGGAATGAATGAGCCCAGCTGGAAAGTGTCCTATCCATGGTAGGACACTGGGTAGAGGGCAGGGATTACTGCAAGGTCTATTGCTTCTGATGTGCTGGTAGGTGCCTTGCATGGTTTCCACTGCCATCAGTGTGTGAATGGGTGAATGTAAAGCACAATCTATGTAAAGCGCCTTGGATAAAGGCGCTATATAAATGCACCATTTATGCTAGTATATGAACAAACCTATGAGACGACAATGGATGTGATTTACTTCATCACTGCAGGTCCCTGTGTCTACGTGTTCAGATGAATGTAGGAGCGGTCAAGTACGGCGCGTTAAAGGCTTCCATTCTTGCTGTTTTGACTGTATTGACTGTTTAGAGGGAACATACCGAGCAAAACGTGGTAAGAAGAAATTATCTTAGTAATGTCATGTAAATTATATTTTCTTCCTTTCTTTGTAAAAAAAAAAACAATAATAATAATAAAGTCAAAGCAAGCCATAATGGGTTTAAAACCGTACCGTTTCCATAGGCTCATGCATGTTGTCTCAATCCTCTGTGTTGACTTACAGAAGACAACCGGTGCACTCCGTGCCCTCGCGGCCAGTGGTCCCACTTCCGTAGTGACAGATGCACTGAGCCTACCTTTGACGTCTTATCCTGGGAGCAGCCCGCGTCTGTGGCATTGATGGTGGCTGGGGCCGTGCTGCTGGTGTGTCAGGGGTCGGTGGGCGTCCTGCTCCTGAAGAACAGAGGGACTCCACTGGTCAGTGCCTCCGGAGGAGTCCTGAGTGGAGTGGCTCTGCTCGGCCTGATGGGAGGTTGTCTCAGCCTGCTGCTGTTCCTGGGCCAGCCGGGGGACCTGGTGTGTCGTCTGCAAGTGACGCTCCCCTCCATCTTTCACACAGCGGCCCTCTCCGTCATCGTGGCTGTCTCTCTACAGGTCAGCACCATGTCATGATGACAGGCTAAAGCAAATCAAATGCATTAGAAAATAAAATATATTATATATATTTGACTGCTGTTAATAATTTTTCCACAGATATTTTATGTGGCCGAGTTCCCCCAGAAAGCAGCCTCTCACTTGGATGCACTAAGGGGTCTTGGAGGCTGGCTGATTGTGCTGCTGTGCTGTGGTGTGCAGGCAGGGATCTGTGGCTGGTACATACGGACTGGACCCTCACTCTCCGAGGACCTGGCCGAAATGAATATAAACTTTTTAGAAGCGTTTCTCTGTTGCCCATTAAAGCCTAAGTTTGGCTTTTACCTATCGCACGGATTTAACGTTGTGTTGTCTCTCATATCGTTCATGTGCACCTTCATGGCAGTGCAACCGGTCCGACAGTACAACCTGGCCCGGGACATCACCTTCTCCACCCTCATCTACTGTGTGATATGGGTCACTTTCATCCCCATCGTCCCCGTCAGATATCACCACCAGTTAAAGCATGTTATCTACATGTCTTTCAGTCTGTTGAGCAACCTGGGGTTGATGGCAGCTTACTTCTTCCCAAAATGCTACATGCTGTTGAAGAACCCTGATCAGAACACTTTGGAGCACTTCCGCACCTTCCTGGAGGGGGCGCCACCAACACCTCAGAACGAGTCCGAGCCACAGCCACAGCCGAGACTAGAGGTAGACGAACAACCAGAGTCAAGCACAGAGACACAACACTAGTGACCAACCACAATGTTCTTTCATTGTATATATTATGCTACATGTACTGAAAGTAAAACACACAAATTAATTTAGTAACTGTAGAGTTAGTCTTATCTTACTGTATTCCTAAAGATATCGTCAAATTTAACTGGTCATTCAAACATTAAGACCTTTTGAACTTGTTCTTAGAGATTACCTTTCCCAAATGCAATAACTTTGCATTCGTCCATTACATTCTTCTTTCTTTTAAATACAATGCAGTAGCATTAGTAATGCATTAGTAAATATTTGCTTTAGTTGTTGGTTTTGGTTTAGTTAGTGAACATTCTGTTGGAAAGTGGCTTTTTGAAAAGAAGACTAAACCAAACGAACTCACGGATGGTTGTTCTAACATAAATAATTCCAACAATAGGACTTGGCCACAGTGTCAGTGTAAAAGAACACAGCAGGGCTGATTGCCTGCCATTTACGTCTTACAGACAATCCGCCCAGTTGATTACAGGTGTTAAACCAAATTTATACATGGTAGTGGACTGTGCAGATCTGCAAGCTCATAACACCTTATGGATGTGACATATTATGGGCTTGTAGATCTGCCATTTACAACATATGACACCATTGTTTGGTGTAACATTACATTAGACATTACAGTAAGAGTTGCATTGGCTCGCCACGTTGAGTTTCTCCTCAGCAACACCAAACCACACCCTACTGGCACAATATTACTTTGTGAACATTTTATAATAACTATACGTGCACAGACTGTGCACTAATTCAATACATTTGAATAAAAACAAATAAATGTGAAATATTATATTGAATCTACCGACTGCATGATTCATAAGAAAGTAAATAAATGAATGAATGCTAACGGCGGACAAACTGTTTCTTAAAGTTTTTAACACAATCTTATCTGTTTTTGATCATTTGCAACAATTTACAACACCACCCTCCTGTAATCTATTTTATTGTTTTATTTTTTGTATTTTGTTTACTCACCAAAGCCATCAAGGAAGAAAATGAGGCACAACAAAGCATACATATTATATTAGACCTCTTCTATGCATTTGTCCCTTTCAAACTTGTTTGTGCAGTTACGTGTTGTTTCCTCAACCCACTTGTCTGATATCACTGTGATAATACTGGGTATTTTCCACATGTGTGGATTGCATGTGTATTTGTATGTGCAACAAAAGGGGCCAACAACAGGAACTATGCATATATTTACTTAGGCAAAAACCTTAGGAGGAAACGCAACAATTTGCTTGCATGAGTGGACAATATGTCATGCATAGCATACATGCAAAATCCTAGACATTCATTAGGTTCATGAACCCGATGAAGACCTTTGGGGTCAAAATGTTGTTTGTTTAATAATAAATACACTACTGGGAGCATTCAAGATGGTGGGCGGATCATTTTATCCAGACCAGTCCAGCACCCGTCTAGATTCACTAGACTGTGTGTGTGCACCATCCTTGAACAGACAACCCCTCTTTAAGATTGTTAAAACGAAGTCAAGCATGTTCCCTCTAAAGGAGATGGACAGGCCTATACGTGTTGTCAACTTGTCATGCTATATATTTTGTATTTTGTTTGTAAAACTTATCATCAATCCTGACTTTTCAGAGATGCACGTGTTTATTGAGATAAGTGTGAAAAGTCCTTTTCTGCCAGCATATAATACTGCTCTGAGGGGTGGAGAGTGAGGCAGGTTCTGTCCCTAGTATTGGCTTAGGGTGCAGTTCTCCTTCCCACTCCCAGGTGTTATGCATTATCATTAACCAATGATTTATGTATAATTGTTCTATTTCTGTCATTATAATATTTTACCTTATGAAGACCTAGAAAGAGGTCAAAATGTTGCGGTGGTTGTACCCTTTAATAAAGTATGTCCTTGTAAACAGGAGATTGTAAACAAGTGTGCGGATGTTCTATCTTTTCTAAATCAAGTGGCCCACACTACAGCTACCACAACATCAGTGTCAGATTCTCACATAATTATCCTTATAGTTATATCGTGCTTAATGTGGATGGTCCACTATCAGTCTTGGCAGATTCTTGGCAGAAGCAACTAGGTTTAGGAAAACAAGTCCAAAAGAAGCAACTAGGCCACATGAGCGCCATCAGACAATAGCCAAAAAGAGACACAACGTGTTGGGAAATGTGCAAATGTTTGAGAACCACTGGGTTAAACAACAAGAAAGCAAGCCCAAATAAGCAACTGCAGCTTAGGAACAAGCCAGAAATAACACAACCAAGGACTACCAATATTTACAAGCGAGCAGACATGGCAACACTGTCCCCTATACTCACCTAAGAAGTGACAAATGTGTTCGGTTTGCTGTGATAGTAAGTCAGTGCAAATCAGGTGACTGAATGATTTGCTCATCTCCACTGACCAATAGTTACACCAAAGCGACTTAAAGAGAAAACCACAACCAAATGTCAGGTAAATTCTCCGGAAAGACTGACACTGTAGAATAAGAGCTACATACAAAACTCATCCTTCCTACCAAGAAAATATAACATACAAATGTGGAATGTGTCATTTATATGTATAGTTGCAGTGATTTAATTGTACAGATTTAAAAAGAATGGAGTTGGGTGCTTATTACCAGTTAATTTATGTAAATACGGACCAACAGCAGTTGTTCCATGTTCACACGAGATCTGTGGTAAAGGCATTTTGTGTTGAACATTCTTGGTATGCATCCCTGTGTAAATAAGCCTGTGTCCACCACACAATTCATCACAAACACGCAGACAGAAGGCACAGGTTACAGGAGGACAGCGAGGGGAGCGGCCCGCCACTACATCAATGACTTTGTAGCTTACAGGTGAGTGACAGTGATCCGTCGCTCAGGTATGACTCCAATTATCCCTTCATCGCCAGTGTCCTCCTGCGTGGAGGAGCGGCTATACGCTATACTGATTGGTCCTGCTTTTCAAGTGCTCTTTTAAACAATAATAATCCATCTGACCCCTGTCCTTGCTTCTTGCGTCTCGTCTTCAGCATGGCAACATCGGCTTTCAAACCGCTGCTTCTTCTGTGCTTGACGTTTGGACTCGCCAGCTGTCAGAGTTCACCTGAATGGTTTCAGAACATCTCGACCAATATCTTCAGTTTGCCGGGGGATATCATGCTTGGAGGTCTCTTCCATATCCGCCGGGCCACCGCCAGCATGGGTCCAAGAGTGGAGCCTAAAGATATCCCTTGTGACAGGTAATGCCATAGCCACAATCAAAGTGATTTTTTTTTTTTAAACTTGTCATAATACATCATAGTTATTCTCAAGATTAGGGCTTCCAATTCCAACTATCGATGAATCTATTAATTATGCTTCAGATTCTGATAAACACAACTCAACACTTTAAATCGTTTATTTTATGTCAATTTAATTGATTAGTCTGATTAACCACTTCAACCCTCAAGTATACAGTACTTTTGAACATCAATAATTTGATATAATCGATTAAATCGATTAGGTTGATTAACTGTTGTCATATAACAGTGTGTGCTCCCAATCTCTCTGCTCTGTCTTTGGCCCAACAGTCTGGATACTTATGGATTGGGCCGGGCTCTTGTGATGAAATACGCAGTGGATGAGATCAACGCAGACAAGATGCTTCTCCCGGGCATCAAGCTTGGCTATGAGATCTTAGACACATGCAAACAAACGGCTAACATTTTGAAGCCCACTCTCCTCTTCCTCACCGAGAAATCCACCGGGGAGTTGGCCGTCACTTGCAATTATACAGATTATGAGCCCAGGGTGGTAGCTGTAATTGGCCCTTCCAGCTCAGACCTGGTTGCGGTTGTGGGAAAACTTCTGGGATTCTTTCTGATGCCAATGGTATGTTCATCCTGTAACATGTAGTCAAATACAAGCGCTTAATTATGAAAGGGGAAAATGTATATCCTCCTCGTGCTTTTCATGTTTTTTTCCCATGGCGTATTTATATTACATTACATTTCATAATTTGCATGACATTACCACTATTTGTAAGCTGCACTTTAACTACTTAAACCGTACATACTTCGTTGACCGGGGTACCCCAGGTCATCAGGTGTCTATAATTGTCCCTCACAGCATGTTGCTACACGTTGTGAGCATAAGCTTGTACTGTAGATCTTACATTTTTAGCTGAGCGAATGTTCCCTATACTTTTGCAAAATGTTCACATACCATTATGAAAAAATTATGAAAAGGGACGCAAGGATTCACTTGATTAATACCGTTCTGTCTTCAGATCAGCTACGGTGCCACCAGTGAACAGTTCAGCGACAAGAAGCTCTATCCCTCCTTCCTGCGGACGGTGCCCACTGACAAAGGCCTGGCTATGGCCATGGTACACCTGCTGAAGGAGTTTAAGTGGAACTGGGTGGCAGTGGTGGGGAGCGAGGGTACATATGGACGCCAGGGCAAGCAGATGTTCTCCCAGGTGGCAGGAGACATGTCCATCTGTGTGGCTTACGAGGGAATAATACCAGTGTACGATGATCCCGTGACAGGGGTGAACACCATCCTGGACAAGATCCAAGCAACCAGCGTGCGAGTGGTGGTGCTCATTAGTACCTCTACGGCGACTAAGATCTTCTTCAAAGAGGTCAGTGAAACGGAGCACTGTGGTTGTGCCAGGCAGTAATCATTTTTGAACAAATGTCAAACCCATTGAACAATTCACTGTTTGGGACAGTTTTTTTTGAATAATTTTGATGTGGGTACATGCTCCAGTGGCTCACCTGGCTGATAAGAGTGCATACCACATGAGGCTAGGTAGTAGGCACATCCTGCAGCTGGTAAAATATGTATCCAACCCAGGCTTTACCTGAGGCTGATTCTACAAATGTCTTCAGTTTTCTGAAGAACGTATGTTGCTATAATAAATCGTTCTCAAACTTTTTCATGTCAAGGGCCCTCAAAATTAGAT
The DNA here is from genome assembly GCA_900323375.1 of Benthosema glaciale. Lineage (NCBI taxonomy): Eukaryota > Metazoa > Chordata > Actinopteri > Myctophiformes > Myctophidae > Benthosema > Benthosema glaciale. Next base: position 4,617 of record OOFJ01003488.1, on the reverse strand, counting down.
GCATTTGGCCACGTGCCCCCATTTATTTGTAATAATTAACACAAACTATACATTTGCATTTCATTTGTATATGTTTAACTATTAGGTCATTAGGAGGAATTTGACTGGTGTGTGGATTGCCAGTACAGCTTGGGCAGTCAGTGATGGTGTGGGCTCCATTCCCGACATTCACAAAGTGGGCACAATCATTGGATTCACAGACGATAGCCAACCCCCACACTTGCTAAACAGCTACGCCCTGGATCTCTTCACTAAAATAAGCGCGGAGAAGAAGATGCCTGGCCCTGCTTCCGCGTCACCGTTCCGTGATCCCTGCCCACAGTGCTGGAGCCTGTCGCCCGCAAACATCAGCCTGGTGGAACAGCCCACGGTGCAGCGCAAAGCTTTTAGCGTGTACGCTGCTGTCTACAGTGTGGCGATGGCATTGCACGCTATGCTGGGATGCAATACCACCGGCTGTATGTGGGGTGGTCCTGACAGGGAGATCAGGCCCTGGAAGGTGAGTTTATAACTGGACATACAGTACTTAACTATAAAATCAACCTAGATTTATCATAGGCAATTTCTTTCATAATAACTAAAAATTAAAGGAAAACTAAATACAATATACAATTTATATTTCTATAATAGCTGATCTACAAGTTTAGAACGCATACCATTGTGGTAAACAATGTATAATAATAATATCTTTTGCAGTTGTTAAAAGCGTTTAAAAAGACTTCCTCCACGAATGGAGCAATAGACATGAAGAGGACACATTTAGTGTTTGACAAAAGCGGTAACCCAGACATTGGATACAAGTTGGTGGAATGGGTCTGGAAAAACGGTACTTTGGATTTCATAGATGTGGGAACCTTCCACAAGAACCTGTCTGTAAACCATACCCTTTTCAAATGGCACACTCCAAAGGTAAGTATTATACTCTAATCAATTCAACTTAAAGCGAGATTTAATATCAAATCCCACTGACGTTTACATAAAGCAAGATATGAGATTACAGTAAATCCCATTGAATTGACGTTACTGGTGTGCTGTGGTTCAATATTTAATGCTACATTCTAGTTCTGTTGTCCCGACATCCGCAGGTCCCTCTGTCCACCTGTTCAGCAGATTGTGAGCCTGGCCAGGTGCGCAGGGTGAAAGGCTTCCACTCTTGCTGTTTTGACTGCATTGACTGTATGGCAGGCACTTACCAAGCAAATAGTGGTAGGTGATTGTTTTTAGACTTAGACTCACTTTGCAAATATAAGCGACTTGTCTGAAGTTCTCTAGCATCAGGTTTCTGTACGTCCTATATCGATAGCCTACTATGTATTTATTTGTCTAAATAGGTCAAGTCTCTAGTAGTTTTCAAGTCACAGAAATTGTAATTTGAGTTGACTCAAGCCCTCACTCTGGCTTTGGAAAATGCCATTTTCTATTAATCTGAAAATGCAAACCACATCTACTGTTTGGTGATGGTAGCTGTTTTTCTTTCTGAACCAATTCCCTGTCCTGCACCTCCTGACTTATAGAAGACGTTGACTGTACTGCGTGCCCTCAGGGACAGTGGTCCCAAATCCGCAGTACTAACTGCACTGAGCCTACCTTTGACGTCTTATCCTGGGAGCAGCCCGAGTCTGTGGCATTGATGGTGGCTGGGGCCGTGCTGCTGGTGTGTCAGGGGTCGGTGGGCGTCCTGCTCCTGAAGAACAGAGGGACTCCACTGGTCAGTGCCTCCGGAGGAGTCCTGAGTGGAGTGGCTCTGCTCGGCCTGATGGGAGGTTGTCTCAGCCTGCTGCTTTTCTTGGGCCAGCCAGGGGACCTGGTGTGTCGTCTGCGACTGCCGCTCACCTCCATCTTTCACACAGCGGCCCTCTCCGTCATCTTCGCTGTCTCTCTACAGGTCAGCACCATGTCATGATGACAGGGTAAAGCAAATGAAATATGCGTTACATTATATGTCTGACTGCTGTTAATCTTTTTCCACAGATATTTTATGTGACAGAGTTCCCCCAGAAAGCAGCCTCTCACCTGGATACACTAAGGGGTCTTGGAGGCTGGCTGGTTGTGCTGGTGTGCTGTAGTGTGCAGGCAGGGATGTGTGGTTGGTACGTACAGACAGAATACTCATTCTCCTTGCACATGGCCAAAATGAAAATAAACTTCTTAAAAGGATTTCTGTCTTGCCCAGAAGAGCAATATTTAGCCCTTTTTTTAATGCAAGGCCTCAATCTCGGCTTATCTCTGCTATCATTCATGTGCACCTTCATGGCAGTGAAACCGGTACGACAGTACAACCTAGCCAGGGACATCACCTTCTCCACCCTCATCTATTGTGTGATTTGGGTGGGTTTTGTCCCCATATATACTGGTTTGGCTCCTAGGCTGAGCTCCATAGCCCATATATGTTTCAGTCTGGGAAGTAACGTCGGTTTCGTGGCCGCCTATTACTTCCCAAAATGCCTCCTGCTGTTGAAGAAACCTGAGCTCAATTCCTCTGAGCACTTCCGTACCTTCCTTGAGGGTGCACCAGCAACACCTCAGGAGGAGACAAGCACACCTCCACCACAACCTGTATCAGAACCCCAACCAGAACCCCAACCAGGGCAGAACTAATGACTGACTGACGGCGAGCAGTTTCTTTGTCACAATTATTCAAGATAAGCCAGAACTCCCATTGTCATATTGTAATATCGTATGTGTGCTGTGGACTACAATTAAAGATGTTTAAGACAATGTTAGGTTCATAGTGGTGTCTCCACTCATACCAGCTATATGTTATTTTTCTTC
>OOFJ01003394.1:3459-21425 GCA_900323375.1 Benthosema glaciale | reverse complement strand
GACGAGTACCACGTCGACGTTGTTAAGCGCCCGGGCGGCGGCGGCGGCGCCATCGTTTTGACCCTGATCAACGTGAGCTGGAGACACACGGCGGTGTACGAGTGCACCGACCTGCACACCGGAGAAACCAAGGAGCTGGCCGTCTTTGTGCCAGGTTGGTTTTTTTGGCCAATTAACGTTTTTACCTTTTACCTCAGTGGTTTTCTTCAACCTTGTATCAAGGTGCATTATTTATTCAGCATTCGAGCCACAGACCACCAAGAGATTTATAGCCTCTCAGACCCAAGACTTTTAACGTTTTCAAACTAACAATTCTTCTACATTCTCTAATAGACCTTGCAGTAAGCCCCGCCCTCTCCCCAGTGTCCTACCATATCCCAGTCCCAGACGTAAATACTGGTTAATTTTTGGGACCAGACGTTCAAAATCTCTTCCAAATCTGTCAACAAGGCCTGTGCGTGACATTTCTTTTTTAAAACAATGTTTTATCATATAGGAAAACCATTGGTGGAGAGGCTCGTCCATCACATGTTATGCTTAGCTGTGATTGGACCATAGCAGTTTGGGGAGGGGCTTACTGCAAGGTCTATTGTGTAGACTTCTTGTAAATTAAGTAATGCAGATATTTCATTGTACACTCTCAAGAGTTAAAGATCTATATAAAAAAAGGGTCCATTTGGCTACCAACTCCACTCTCCATCAATTATCTGGGGACCAGCTGAGACCCTAAGTCTTCCCTCCCCTTGTCCTCAGACCCTGAGGTGTGGTTCGTGGAGAGGTCCCACGGCATGGTGACCAAGACCAGCGAGGAGGGAACCATCCCGTGCGTGGTGACCGACCCGCGCATCAACGTCACCCTGTACGATAGGGACACGGGCATGCCTCTCAAGGGGCTCTACGTGCCCAGCGAGGGCTACAAGGCAGCGCTGGAGGACCGCACCTACGTGTGCCGCGGAGAGCTCAACGGCGAGGTGAATGAGTCCCAGGCCTTCTACGTCTTCAGCATCGTCGGTGAGTTGGGTTGGGTTGGGTTGGGTTGGGTTGGGGTTTTGTTTAGCTAAAGGGCCAACATTTGGCAACATTACGTTCTGTTCTGAATAACAAACTGGTGTTTTTTTATAAACACGCAAATGCATGTTATAAATATGTTATTGTACTCTCCATCTCGCCAACCAACTACCTCTCCCCTTTCTTACATCAAATGTTTTAGTGTCGATTGTGTCGCATCAGGCAAATTAACCAATGTTGTCGATTATAAAACGTATTGATTACTAGACTAATTTGTAAGTAATCGATAGCAATAGAACAATCATCGATAGTTGCAGCCCTATATACTTTCCCCGATCCTGCTCCTCTGATCTGTGCGTTCTCTCCCATCCATATCCCAGTCCCAGACGCCATCGACGCCTACATCAACGCCTCGAAGACGGTGCTGAAGCAAGGAGAGCCCCTCGCGGTCAACTGCACCGTCCATGGAGTGGACCTGGTGTCCTTCTCCTGGGACTACCCCAGCGGAGAGGTGAGTGGGAGTTGTAGTCCTTCTCCTGGGACTACCCCAGCGGAGAGGTGAGTGGGAGTTGTAGTCCTTCTCCTGGGACTACCCCAAAGGAGAGGTGAGTGGGAGTGGGATCAGCAGCAAAGCACAAGGCCTTTTGTTTGACTTTCCCCTCCCCGATGGCTCGCAGGCCTCAGAACCATCCCAAATTACATCAAGATGTGGCGACACGCCTCCATTTTTTAATCCCCCATAGATATCCCACTCATAGCACATGGAGGCTAATCATAATCAAGTAATCTTGTCAGGAAATTGGCAAGCCTGGAACCCATCTGCAAAACAAATGAAAAGTGCCCTCTTTTCCTTTCGTTGGCGTGAGTCAACAGTCTGTAACTGATAAACTTAATTTTTTTAAATGTTGTCTCATTTGTTAGCCCTTCAAATTGCAGCTGTCGGATATTTGGAAAAGACCTTCGAGGCAGGAAAAAAGTGTCTTCTTGTTGAGTTTAGGTTGGGGAGTTATTGCGTTTACACAGTATTCTTCTGCCTAAACATACGTAATGTACTAGTATGAGCGAACAGGGGAAGGGGATCATCGTCACGTGATTCCTAGTTTGAACCTACCGTCTATGGTTTGAACCGGCAAAAACTCGTATGTGTGTCTCAAAGAAAAATTATTAACTGGCAGAATCGCGGAAGGTTTTGAATATTAGACGTCCCGTTTAAAATTTTCACAAGACCGGGTGGTGGTTGATGCAATTAGCTGCACTGCAATACTTCACCATACTGTATGTTGTGTTATGACGATATAAACCCATGAGATGTAATCATGTATATTTTCCCTAATGCAATTCCACTGGTGGTCATCTGTGGTGTTTCGCCCCATGAGTGCTGTGAAGGAATGGCAGATTCGGCCTGTATGTGTGTCTCAAAGAATGAGCATAATAAACCCAATAACCCACTCCACTCCCACCCATACTGTCACAGTGAATCAGGCTCCTGAACTTTGTTGTACCACGTCGTTCCGTCTCTCTCCCATCTGGCCCAACAATTATATTTTAGTTGTTGACTTGTATAGCACATTTCATCAGCAAGGGAATTTAACGTGCTTAAATTTACACAAAACATTAAGCATTAAGACATTAAAAGACACACAGACAGAAACTATTTCAACATAAGCAGAGAACATTATTTGCGTGCAATGTCTTACGGCTTTAAAAATCTGAAAATAATAAACCAAAGTGAAAGTAAAAGACAAGAGAATAAAATGAGTTGAACAGTATAGAGAATACATTCTTATAAAGGCAGAGGCAAGTTATTCCAGCTTTGATTTAAAATAACCGTCTCCATATTTAGTTGTGACTCTGGATTCAGAAAGCAGACCAGCCCCAGACGACCGGAGAAGTCTGGATGGTTCATGATATACTACAGAAATGCATTTTGACCCTAAACAATTCAGTTTTTTTTATAAACAGTAGTCTGGTGAAATGAATTATTTGACAGACAGGGAGCCAGTGTAAACATCATAGAACTGGGATGATATCATCATCCACTCTCTTGGTATTAGTAAAGACACAAACAGTGTTCTGAATCCACTGCAGCTGTCTCATTGATTCTTCAGGGACACCTGTTAAGACTAAAGTAACTGGAAAGTAAGTAACTAATTACTAGCCTGGGTCCCAGCCTGATTCTCTGTAGTATATGTACTTAAGTAGTGTACCTTAAGTATTTATTTTACTTGAGTATTTTACTCCACTACATCTCAGATCCAAATATTGTAATTTTACTCCACTAGAATTATTTGAGAAAACTTTAGTTACTAGTTAGTTTTACATTTTATTTATTATTATTGCAAAACATACTATTGAAAAGTCTATTGCTGGGTTGTTAAATTTATGACCACCCAAAAGTTCTCCACTTAAAGAGTTGACAACTACAAGTTGTTCAAAGTTTCAAAGTGATTGGTTTTTATTCCTCATTTCCAGTTTACCATGGTTCTGACAAAAAGACAAAAAATCTAGCAGTATTAAGAGTAGAAAATCAGATGCAATGCAATAAATCAAATAAACCACTTCAGCCCTATACATTTCGGCCTTTTGAAAAAACCCAATCTACAAGCTTGTAGATCTGCTATTTTCAAAATATTGTTTCAAGTTTTCAAATGAGACGTTCTGCATAGTGAGTACGTTAAGTACATTTAGAATTTTGACACCAACACTTTTTAGTAATGTTCCCCTGATGATCATGCAGGTTGTTCTCCATCCTGATGTTCTCATTGGGTCTTCTCTCTCTCTCTCTCTCTCTCTCTGTCTCTCTCTCTGTCTCTCTCTGTCTCTCTCTCTGTCTCTCTCTCTCTCTGTCTCTCTCTCTCTCTGTCTCTCTCTCTCTCTCTCTCTCTCTCTCTCTAAAGGAGATGGAGGTAGAGCCTCTGACTGACGTTCTGTCCTCCATGTCCATGCGCTCCTGCCTGATGTTCCCTCGCGCCACGCTGGCACACAGCGGGCAATACTACTGTCACGTTCACGAGGGGGTGCAAGACCTCAGCGCCTCCGCCAACATCAACATCACTGTGCTCGGTGAGTACTGTTTTATACCCTCAGACACGCACGCACGCACGCACGCACGCACGCACGCACGCACGCACGCACACGCACACACACACACACACACACACTCAAAATAAACTGATGCCGGACAGATTATTATTGTGGGATTTTTGTGTGGCTCTCTACTTACCTGTATATGTTTCATTCTTAAGCCAATGGTGAGAGAAAGACACCTTTTGTTTATAGAGGAATCATCTGGGATTTATTTCTGTTCAAGGTGATTTCTCTGAGAATATAAACGTGTGATTTAATCTCCTATAATTCGATGCGGTGAGTGATACTGAGGGCTACATTTATCTTTAGAGGCTTATAGGAATGTGTTTACTGTATGAGCCGTATAGTTTCTGACCATTCCATTTCCAGTTGTGGAAAGTACTGTAACTAAGTAGGCTACTCTTAATTTATTTAAGTACTGTACTTGCATAATGAGTAGGCCTACTTTGTACTTTTGGTACATTAAGTGCATTTTGATACCAATACTTTTGTACTTTTACTCTAGTAAATCATGAATTCCGGACTTTTAACTTGTAACCGCGTATTATCATACTTAGTAGTATTGATACTTTTACTATAAGTGCGTAATGTGCGTACATTTTCCACCGCTGTCCATCTGTACCTGGTTCTGTCATTCAACGTGCACACGTACGTGTGTGTCTGTGGATGCTTATACTCTGTCTCCAGTGAGGTGTGCTATATTTATAAAAGCTTTATAAAAGCTTATGCCGTCATGCTATTACAGCAGGGGTTCACAAACCCTTTTCAGTTTAGAGTTGAGAGCCAAAAGAGGACATTTTGGGCACCTTTTCCACCAAAAGAACTGTTTCTAGAACTGGTTCTGTTCTAGATTCGTGGGGAAAAAAATGTTTTTTGTTCCGAACCAACTTTCATGGTTTCCGAACCAATTCATGTTCAGTGGAAAAAAGAACAGAACCGGTTCAACCCCGGTGAAAATGGGGCCTTTGTGTCTCCCAGTACCCTCAGATCCCTCAGCGACAATCAACCAGGGACTCGACCAGGTCGATATTGTTGTCAACCTGGTCGCAGCTACTAGTCGAGACCATAAACAACTAGCTGCAACCAGGTCGACAACAATAACGACCTAGTCGAGACCCTGGTCCATAGTCGCGGAGGGATCTTGCCGTCAACCTATAAAAAAAAGAATACAAATGAATTGTGATTTATTTTTATATACCGTATATATCTGAAACATTTTGGAGACATAACAGAATGAGATTTCAGATTTGTAGAATTTCTGTATATAATAGTAGTGCTGCACGGTACGATGCCATGAACTTGACCTCATCATATTGCATGAGATATGCATATTTAAATGAGTTATAAGCCCTCTATTACCCTTCTTCTCTCCGTCATCAGAGAAAGGCTTTGTGGTCCTGAGGCCGGCTCAGGAACGGAACATCTCCGCGAGGCTGCACGAAAACATGGAGCTGAGGGTGGAGATCGAGGCCTACCCTATGCCAGACGTCCACTGGAGCAGAGAGAAGGGCCGGATTAACGGAGACAAAACCATCATCACCCGCCAGGACCCGAGCCACGAGACCAGGTGAAACAATAAGGGAACGAGACTTACTTTAAAGTTAAAGATGGAGTGCCATGATTTATGTACTTTTTCTGTTTTGCATGTGTCTATGGAGTTAACATTACCCGAATACACCCCCAGGTGTGGTTATAATATTAAAACATGTCTTCCCTGTGTATTTTTGGTTTCTTCCTGAAAGCTGCAAGCCTTTGAGCCAAAAGGCCCAATCGAAATAACACAATTTTAGTGACATCACAACCCGTAACCCTCCCACAATATCATACAAGAACAGCTGTGGGGAAGGCTTAAGTTCAGGTGGGCGGTGCTAAGGTGACAACCATGCATACCTAATGAACTGGTGGGTGTGGCCACATAAAAACATAATTTTAACACTTTCTATACACTTTTTTTTAAATAAATCTTCCTCCTAGTATAATCAAAAAAAATCACGGCACTCCATCTTTAAACTTTTCGACCTTGACAATGCTCTGCATACTAGTATATCACGCTTGAAGGCCCATGGACGCAAATCAAATATTTTGAGCCATGGGCAGTTAAAATAAGTAAACATAAAGTCTGTGACCTAAGTGAGGGTGTTCACTGAGTGACAACCTCTCTGGAGACATTCAGCCCATGTCACTCAGCACCAGATGAGGATTTGGCAGAGAGATACACAGCAGTGTTGACTGTTGAGAGGCCACCACTCTCTCAACACCACACATGGGATCTGTAAACAGACAATTATGTTGAAGAACATACGGAAATGGGTCGCAACAAGAAAACACGCAGAAAGCAAGCAATTTCTTACATACAGATGTGCCATTTGAGAACTTCACAGATCATGACATTGGCAATTAGACAGTGGATTGTCAGTAAATTGTCAACATCTTCAGTGAGAAAGGAGGGCATTTGCAATGGTGTTGTAAACACCATTGCAATGAATAAAAGTGTCACTCGCTAGGCTAAACACTGAAAAGAACCTTGGGAAAAGATATTTCCAGTCAAAATGCAGGAAATATTTCACTTCATAAACAATTTCACTGCAAAGAAATCAAGGATTTTAGTCTGCGTTTCTGGAGGATCTATTCTAATATATTCTATGTCTATGACCTCAGGTACGTCAGCACGCTGACCTTGGTGCGGGTCAGGACAGACCAGAAGGGCCTCTACACTGTCCTCGTCACCAACGGAGATGACACCAAGGAGCTGACCTTTGACCTGGAAGTGCAAGGTGAGATACATTCATGATGAATTAATCCTTTAAAATGGAGGAAGCATCCGTGTCCATAACAGGTCTGTAACTCTGAGAGTGAACAAATGGAACTCTCAGGATTATACGGGTCCATTTGGTTCCGTTTGTACACTGTCAGAGTGTACAAATAAAAAATAATAATAATGGCATCTGTGCAAATAAACATAAACGCAAGCCGTTTAGATGCATATGCCACAGAAGACTGTGCACCTTCTGTGGGACTGAGAATCTACATAATAACAACTTCAAGCATACAATGCAGCATAAATACATGTGTATTGTTTAGATAGCATTTTATGTAGACATAGCAATATTATAGTATATGCATAGTTCATTATATAGATATATTCCACTGTTATGTTCGTAGCTTACGTATGATTCACGATAACTAGTCTTTATGTACATGATGTATCACCTTGTGTTTTGTGCCTGCTTAATGTAAGTCGCTCTGGATTAAGAGCATCTGCTAAATGCCTAAATTGTAAATGGTTGAACATCAGACAATTACACTGTCAGAGGATGCTCTGTCACAGTGCCATAGTATATCATAGTAAAAAAAAATCTAAACGTTTGCCACGGACAAGGCCAAGTCTTTGCCTGCACGCCACGGACATATTGATGACCTCTACATGTTTATACAGTTGATTATACATTTCACATACAGTACATACAACTCTTTTGTGATTGGATCATTTTGCGTGTTGTGTATAGTTCCTCCTCAGATTAAAGACCTTTCCGACAGTCCCATCCCTGGGAAGAGGCACTTGGTGACCTGCGCGGCCGAGGGGGTCCCGTCCCCGACCGTCCACTGGTACAGCTGTGACAGCATGCTAAAGTGAGTCTATCCATCATTACGGTGACCTGTCAAACACTGACCACTAGGGGGCTGATACATTCACTGGTACAGCTGTGACAGCATGCTCAAGTGAGTCCATCCATCATCACCATGGTGATCTGTCAAACAATGGACACTAAGGGGAGGCTGACCACCACCAGTGGTGGGAAAGACCATAGACGTATAGAAAGGTCTCATTCACCGCTGCAATTCATAGGAGCGACTTGTCTCGCACTGAAGGGGTGGAAGTGCATGTGCATCCATAGAGTTATATGGACATCATGAGTGTCATGGCGGCGTCCAGTACAGTCTCGTGACTCACATCCATTCCTATCATTACATTCCTTGGCACCAGTGTTGTTCTTGGCAGCAAATTTTGATTTTAGTTTTAGTCATAGTCTCTTGAATAGGTTTCACCTGGAATGTCTTAGTGTTAATCTAGTTTTAGTCGACTAAATGTCATAAGATTTTAGTCGACTAAATCTACAGTTGATTTAGTCGACTAAAATGCTTTTTGGCGGGCCTTGATGCTGTCATAATGACAGATTTTACACTTGCTGAAAATAGTCGATCTACAAGCTCACAACGCGTCGCAGCATGAAACCAAGTGTAAAATGACTTGTCTTTTATTTATACTGGATCTCTTGTCCACTAGTCCCTTCCTGACATTTTTGTGTAGATTTTTTGTTGTTGACGAAATTGTCATCATACTTAGTCATAGTTTTAGTCATCATAGATTAATTTTCATTTAGTTTCCATTTAGTTTTCGCCAGTGAAAAAAGGTAGTCAACGAAAAAAATTTAGTCTTAGTTTTAGTCGACGAGAACAACACTGCTTGGCACCGACGCGGACGATTGCCCTCTCTTGAGAGCATCCACCCAAGAGTCAGGAGGAGGCGTCTACCTTTCTATGTCTATGGAAAAAAAACTACTACATGTCTTTACCCAAGTAAAAGTATCAATACTGCAATTTAGTTTAGTTAGGTACTGCGAGAGTGAGGTCAGGCCAACACCAACTCGGGATTTCCTATTTTACGATCAAGTTCTCTGTAGTGTTGTCAGCTAAGATGCTGCGCCATAGTACGTCTACCGTCTTCCGCATCCTACCCCTTATCCTTAAACATTGAGTTGTGATGCATTGTGAGCTTGTAGATCTACTTAAGTTCAAAAATATTTCCAATGCATTTCAAAACTTGAAATGGGACATTCTGCATAACGTTTGGTACTTTAAGTACATTTTGATGCCAATACTTTTATATACTCAAGCACATGTTGAATTCCGGACTTTTACTTGTAGTTCTACATTGATTGCAGTATTGATACTTTTACTCGAGTAAAGAGTGTGAGTACTTTTTTCCACCACTTTTTATTGTCCTATTAGATGTAGCAACAACACGTCTGCAGTCTGGCGGCCCCTGGTGGCTGACCTAGAGACCGTAAGCATCGAGACCAACGTCAGCTACAACGAGAGCCGAAAGGTGGGCCAGGTGCGCAGTCAGGTGACCTTCCACAAGCCCCAGCAGGTCATGGTGAGATGTGAGGCCGCGAACCGCAGAGGGATGGACCGGCGCGACATCAAGCTAGTGTCCAACAGTAGGTGTTTTTTTTTCTTGAGAGGTCTATTCACTATTCACAGCCTACAGTTTTATGATGTGACTGTGTAAAAGTTCAAAAGTCTTTGTTATTAAATTATGTCTTTTTTTCTTCTGTTAAAGCACTTTTCTCCCAGGTGGCCATATTGGCTGCCATTCTGGCTTTGGTCGTCATCATCATCATCTCCATCATCATCCTCATCGCCGTTTGGAGGAAGGTTAGACTTGCTCACTATATTTATTTATTCATCCATCCATCCATCCATCCATCCATCCATCCAACCTGACGGGTGCTGCATGTTTGCCTCTTGCTGCAGTACTCTAGTGACTAGACTACTGCAGACGAGAGTGAAGCAGTTACTGCACATAGACTAGACTCTAGTCTATGTGCAGTAACTGCTTCACTCTCGTCAAGTTAGATAAGCTAATGCGCAAGAATTCATCATTCTGTAGACCCATGCTGGGCTGGCTGTAGGTGTGAACTACGCCTGCTATGTCATCATGACCTATTTTTGTGTACGAGTGTGTATTTTTTTGTTTTTTAAGTATGTGATCTGTTGGTTTGTTCCCAGAAGCCTCGGTATGAGATCAGATGGAAGGTGATTGAGTCTGTGAGTCTGGACGGCCATGAATACATCTATGTGGACCCCATTCATCTGCCCTACGACCTGGCCTGGGAAATGCCCAGAGACAACCTGGTGCTGGGTAGGGCAGCTAAGAAAAGAGGAGATTCTATTTTTGACAACCATGACGATGTGTTCAATGTGCTTGTATTTACTGTATACGGGGCGGCAGAGTGGGGTAGAGTGGCTGGTAGAGAGGCCGGATGGGAACCGTGGTCTGTGAGGTTCCCAGTTTGATCCCGGGCTCGCACAGAGCAAGTGTCCTTGAGCTTTGCAACAACTTTGGTCGCCATTTGTGTGTAAATATGTGAATGGTTGAATGTAATGCACAATCTATGTAAAGGGCTTTGGATAAAAGCATTATATAAATGCACCATTTACCGTTTGCTTAATGACATTAATGCTGATTTAATCTATTCACATTATAGTGCTACCTGAAATGAACTCACAGGATGCATTGTTGCTTTCACAGATCATGTGTTTTTGTAATTCAACCACATTAACCCTGGCATCCAAACAAATAGCTACCCGTAAAATAAGTCGATGTACAAGCTCATAGCGAGTTGCGACGCATTCTGAGCTTGTAAGTCAGCTATTTTCACTGTGCATCAACCATCAAACAGCAACAACGGCTTAAAGTGGGTACATTTTAGCCTCACTGATGTAATGCGGTAGGTAATATAGTTAGAATAACAATGACGTTTCCTTGCCCTCAGTTTATGGCGTAAGGTTTCAAAACTGAAACTGTTTTTGTCTCGCAGGTCGCACTCTTGGATCGGGAGCGTTCGGCCGGGTGGTCGAAGCCACGGCTTATGGTCTCGGCCATTCCCAGTCCAGCACAAAGGTGGCTGTGAAAATGCTCAAATGTAAGTTGTATACACATTTTCCACCCGAGCCGCTGCGCTTCATAGCATCCAAAGTCTATACAGCAAATATGATTTGTATGGTATACATACAGAGCAGGAGCAGAATGCAATCCCCGATGTGCTTTAGTTTGCTTGCCAGCCTCATGGGCCCTCATGGTGTGTCAGCCAACGTGGCATTTGGTTGTTCTGTGAGACAGCATGATTCCCTCTGGGCTGGCCCACCATAGTTGAATTTATGTTTTTTTTTAAAGTTTTTTTTTCTCCCCACTCCTGTTCTCATAGCTACCTTTCTTTGGCCTCCATTCATAGTCTCTTTATTTATTCAGAGGTGGAAAAAGTACTCAAATGTTTTACTTACAGTAGGCTAAGTAAGAGTATCAATACTGTCTGCAATATAGAAATACTGGATGTACATTGTACATGTAGTTAAGTACCAATACTACTTATAAAGAAGGTCCCATTTCAAGTTTTCAAATCTTTTGAAAATAGCATATCGACAAGCTGACAATGCATTGTGAGCTCGTAGATCGGCTATTTTCGAAAGGCCAAAATGTATATAGGACTGATTCATATTTTGTAAAAATAATCAAAATCTACAGTTTTCAAATAATTGTACAATTAGTAAAAGTACAGTATTTGCCTCCAAGATGTATAGTGGAGTAGAAGTAAAAGTATTGGAAATTTTAAATATCTCAAAATTGTACTTACAGTAATACTTCCACTACGTACCACTGTATTCTTTTATTTTTTTATTTTCTCTTGCTCCCTCCTTCCATTACAGCCACGGCCAGGAGGAGTGAGACTCAGGCCCTGATGTCCGAGCTGAAGATTATGAGTCACCTGGGTCCTCACCTCAACATAGTCAACCTGCTGGGAGCATGCACCAAACAAGGTGAGTCATCTGTAGTCCTCACCTCAACATAGTCAACCTGCTGGGAACATGCACCAAACAAGGTGAGTCATCTGTAGTCCTCACCTCAACATAGTCAACCTGCTGGGAGCATGCACCAAACAAGGTGAGTCATCTGTAGTCCTCACCTCAACATAGTCAACCTGCTGGGAGCATGCACCAAACAAGGTGAGTCATCTGTAGTCCTCACCTCAACATAGTCAACCTGCTGGGAGCATGCACCAAACAAGGTGAGTCATCTGTAGTCCTCACCTCAACATAGTCAACCTGCTGGGAGCATGCACCAAACAAGGTGAGTCATATGTAGTCCTCACCTCAACAACCTGCTGCTGGGAGCATGCACCAAACAAGGTGAGTCATATGTAGTCCTCACCTCAACAAGGTGAGGACTACATAATCGATGACCACCCGTCATCTCTCCGTCTCCCCCGCCCGTTATCACTTGCGCTCGCTCTACTCGCGCAAGTGATAACTGGGTGGAGGCAGGGTGCATTTCCATCTTGCATCGTTCCAAGTAGTCCAGTGCCCGACGGGCACCACTCTAGTACATGTTACTCATGTTACTTTAATTAGCACGATACAAATTCCAAGGTCATGGCCTATACTCTAGGGAGCTGCAGTTTTATACCACTTATTCACTTACTTATAATTGTATTAATGACAGTACCTCCTGTTGTACTACCAACCACAACCAGGCCCTCTGTACCTGGTGACTGAGTACTGCCGCTACGGGGACCTGGTGGACTACCTGCACAGGAACAAGCAGAGCTTCCTGCAGTACCATGTTGCTGAGAAGAACCAGGGAGGAGACTCCGGCTGCCATGATGTCTCTGGGAGAAGCAGCAGTACCCCACAGAGCCACCGGAAAGGGTGAGCAGCAGCGAGCACACCGGACACACGCGTGCGCACGCACGCACGCACGCACGCACGCACGCACGCACGCACGCAAGCCCATTTTCTACTGGTTCAGTTCTTTTTTTTTTTATGGTTTATATCACATCTGCATTTTCTTCCAACCTGAATAGTGAAACGCCTACTTTGGTTCCCACTTCAGGGCAAAAATTAAAATTCAAATTAGTTTAGGTACACTACACAACAATATAGAAAATGTAAATATAGAGATTAAATTCATGATAAAACAGTCCAGACCTTAAGGATCTCTAAATAGAGCTTACAGGTCTATAATTCTATAAAAATGGAACCAAAATAATGACCCCTTACTAGAATTCTCCAGTAGGGGGAGCTCTAATCTAAGTCAAGTTCATGTGTTTATGTTATAACAATGCTTATTAATTGTGTAATTAAAGTTAATAATTAATCATCAAATGTTGTATCTATCGAAAACGTATTTCTGTGTATTTACTATAGGCCTATGTATTTTATTTTCCTTCAAAATGTAATGTTCTAAAATATAGAAACAAGTGAAATATAAGTTTAACCAATTTACCAACATCTCTCCAAATATCGGTAATCGCCGGGTATCCGTAAATTTAAGCTCAAAAATCGGGATTGTATTGGACAGAAAAAGATCTGAAAGTAATAGGGATGAAGTGGGGTGTGTATGAAGTAGGAAGTAGCATACAAATAATTAGAAACTTAATTAAATGTATATTTTCTGTCTAAATTTAGTTCAGTGTTGTTCTTGGCAGCAAATTTTGATTTTAGTTTTAGTCATAGTCTTTTGAATAGGTTTCATTTAGTTTTTGTCACATTTTAGTCACCTGGAATGTTTTAGTGTTAGTCTAGTTTTAGTCGACTAAATGTCATAAGATTTTAGTCGACTAAATCTACAGTTGAGTTAGTCGACTAAAATGCATTTTGTCGGGCCTTGATGCCGTCGTAATGACAGATTTTACACTTGCTGAAAATGGTCGATCTAGCTTGTAGATCGACTATTTTCAGCATGAAATTTTCAGCATGAAAATTCACTGTAAAATCACTTGTCTTTTATTTATATAGTGGATGACTTGTCCGCTAGTCCCTTCCTGACATTTTAGTCTAGTTTTTATTTGTCGACAAAACTGTGAACATGTTTAGTCTCAGTTTTAGTCATTGTAGCTTAGTTTTCATTTAGTTTCCATTTAGTTTTAGTCAGCGAAAAAAGGTAGTCGACGAACATTTTTCGTCTTAGTATTAGTCGACGAGAACAAAGGAAAATAATTCTTTGGTAACGTTATTTCTCCCTCCAGCTACGTGTCGTTTGGCTCCGAGTGTGACGGGGGCTACATAGACATGAGCAAGGACGAGCCCTCCCTGTACGTGCCCATGCAGGAGCAGATCGACGCCATCAAATACGCAGACATCCAACCGTCTCCGTACGAGTCTCCCTACCAGCAGGAGGCGCTCTACCAGGAACACGGTTAGTTAGTTAGTTATAGAGCTCCCTCCCATTATCCGTGAATGTGTAAATGCGTGCCAGTAGCCTACTGTTACTTATAAGTACAACTTTGAGGTATTTGTAATTGTACTACACTTGAGTATTTCCAATTTCCAATTATGTTTTTGAAAACTTTTGTTTGTTATTGCAAAACGTACATGAACCACATCAGCCCGCACTTCGGCCATTATTGTACTCAAATGTAAATAAATAAATAAACTTTGGTTACTTTTCCCGCTACTACTGGTTACTATGGGTCACATGCGTACTGTATGTTTATATGTCTTACATGCATGGATGGTGAACTGTATGTTTAAATATCTATATGCGTGATATATATAGGTATAATACACTGTCTGTCTGTCTGTCTGTCTGTAGGTTCCGTGGTGGAATCGTCAATGGTCATCAGTGACTCTACCACACTCAGCTACAATGACCTGCTGGGCTTCAGCTACCAGGTTGCAAAGGGAATGGAGTTCCTCGCCTCCAAGAATGTAAGATATCATATTATATCACGTCTGTTCTTCCGTAAACGTTGGCTTGGTGCTGTAGCCTTTATCTACCTGATTTTATATACAGTATTGTCCATGCCCAAAAAAAACAGGGACAGTGGGACACTGCATGTTTGTTGAAAGTGAGTTGTATTGTTTGTCCCATCCCAACAGTGTGTCCATCGGGACCTTGCAGCCAGGAACGTGTTGATCTGCGAGGGCAAGCTGGTAAAGATCTGTGACTTTGGCCTGGCCAGAGACATCATGCACGACTCCAACTACATCTCTAAAGGCAGCGTGAGTGACTGACACACACACTGGATTATAACTACTATTATATATGTCTGTGACTTTGGCAGCGTGAGTGACTATAATAGAGATGGTGTGGCCGTGTTCAACCTTTTGTGAGTTTTTATGTTGACTGTCATACAGTCTGATACCGTCTACTCTAACGTGTTGCCAGTACTGATAATTATGCTAAGCTGTCTCAATGCTTAGCATATATAATCCTTTTGTGGTGCATGTAATCAATCTTTTTTTCTATCCTTCTAGACCTTCCTGCCCCTGAAGTGGATGGCACCAGAAAGTATCTTCCATAACCTCTACACGACCCTGAGTGATGTCTGGTCCTTTGGCATCCTGCTCTGGGAAATCTTTACCCTTGGTCAGTACACGCACGCACGCACGCACGCACGCACGCACGCACACACACACACACACACACACACACCCCCGTTTGAGGAGCTCTCGTCTTTAAGTCTATGATGCGCTGAAGTACAGTATCTGTAACTGTAAGAGATCAATTTCCATGCTCAGGGTTGTCTTGTGCACAAAGATTCAACTTGAAGCAGTTCATTGTACTATTTCAGATATCCATGCTGTGTGCATGCGTGCGTGCATGCGTGCGTGCGTGCGTGCACACGTCTACACAATTAGAGCACGTAGGCCTACAATAATTGTTATTTTGATCATTTGCCTGTAGTCTCTCCTACAGCATGGAATTGTGAACAGAATATTATCCAACGAGTGGTCCAGATCAGGGGTGGGCAACTTTGACGATAGAGAGGGCCACTGTATTTCCACACTCACTCCAGAGGGGCCACATTGCATATTACTGTCGTAGCAAAAAATAGCCTATCGCGTTTTGAGCTTGTAGATCAGCTATTTTTGCTGTATTTGAATTGAAATCCTGAATAATTTTTTCCTTTTT
This sequence comes from Benthosema glaciale, assembly GCA_900323375.1. Taxonomy (NCBI): domain Eukaryota; kingdom Metazoa; phylum Chordata; class Actinopteri; order Myctophiformes; family Myctophidae; genus Benthosema; species Benthosema glaciale. The sequence continues at coordinate 5,632 of OOFJ01003394.1, read as the reverse complement.
TTTAATTGGAATCCTGAAAAGTAACCTTTTTATTGAATTTCAAATACATACGGACGGTATATGAACTGTTCACATAGCTACATTGGACATAAAAAAGACAATAATATTTGAATACTAGTCATTAAATTCTAGTCATTTAATACTAGTCGTGAGCAGGTTTGGAATTGTAACAGCTGAAATCAATACTATCTCAGTATTCTGATATTAACATGCGGGCCGCATTAAGTGAAGGTGGCATGTGGCCCCCGGGCCGCCAGTTGCCCACCCCTGGTCCAGATGGTCCCCAGCTAAGTAATTGAGAGTTGGTAACCAAATGGATCCTTACAGATCTTTAACTCTTGCATGAGAGCCTAAAATGAAACCAAATGGACCCATACGGGTCCATTAGAGAATATAAGTATTGTTATAGCGTGGAATTGTGGACAAAGACATAATTCTTATTAGGGGTCTGAGATTGCTAAATGTCATCAAATGGTGGTCCGTGGCTCAACTGCTGAATACATAGTGGACCCTGGTATCAAAATGGTTGAAAACCACAGTGTTAAATGAATGACGTCACATTGCGTTGCAGGAGGAACGCCGTATCCTGACCTTCCTATGAACGAGCTGTTCTACAGCGCTCTGAAGAGAGGCTACCGCATGGCCAAGCCTGCTCACGCCTCCGAACAGATGTAAGTGCCATATGGTATCGTGAATATCCCAGACTATAGGGTTGTCCCGATCGGATCGGGTGATCGGAAATCGGGGGCCGATCACGTCATTTTGAAATGACCAGGATCGGATGGGGAGCCAAAAAAACGTGATCGGTATTGATACTAGGGACATCCCTAGTATCAATATTATATCCATATCATGATATTAGACTGGAAATAGTCTGTGATGGGATTTTGTACATTGTGATATGGAATAAATGTGTTCTATAAAATATAAATAATATAGAATAGATAAATCGGTATCGGCAGATGCTCAAAATCAAATGGAATCAGATTGGGAGCAAAAATTCATGACGGGGACATCCCTATCCCAAAACCTTTAGAAAATAGCAAAAATAGATTTTACTATTTTTGCATGACACTATTATATCTCTGCTGTAGAGGAGAAACCAGTAAACCACCAAGGTGTCTGAGGTGTAGTGGAGTAGAAGTAAAAGTATTGGATATTGGAAATACTCAAGTAAAGTAAACGTACTTAGTTACTTTTCACCACTGCAAAACACTTAACTAACACACATTAGGGACAATTTGTACAAGACAGGGGCAGACTGTACACGGACAGAGGCTGTGGTTAACACTAGTCATGAAGCAAACATATCCATGACTTGCAAAAAACAAACAAATCCAAATTGTAATTGTCTTTTTTTATGCTCTTTTTATGTCTCTCTCTTGTGTATAGTAATATCAGCATCGAAGGCATTGAATAACCCGTTTTGTCTAAATTTGTGTCTTGTAGCCATGAGATAATGCGGAAGTGCTGGGATGAGAATTTTGAGAAGAGACCCGAGTTCTCCTTTCTGGTCCACTCTATGGGGAACATGCTGTCGGAGGGATATAAAAAGGTACATTATTTATATAGTGGACTCACTCCACTGGCCTGCCGCCTGGCAACACAAGCATTGCTATAATTCCTGTTGTTTTTGCTCCTCTCTCCACCACATGAACCCTAGCATCCCTATTCTGGAAATGTTTGGCCAGAATGTTTCTGGGCAAACATTAATGTTTTTCTTTCTTTTAAAGGTAGTATAATTGTGATGTGTTTTTTTGGGGTTTACTTAAACCTAAAACGTATTTGTGGGTATTTGTGGAAAAAGCTAAAGCTCATTGAGCCTCTTTCTGGGTGTCTTTTTTCCCCCAATCTTTTTTTTATCCCATGATTTTGCAACCCATTTTCTCAACCATGTGTCAATTATCGAATGTAATCCTGGGCGTTATATACTTCCTCTGCCAACCTGGGGAGAGTAAAGGACTGACCTCATGCTTCCTTCAATGCACGAGTATAGTCCAAGCCGCTTCTTTTCACCTGACAGGGGGGACTTGGGAGTTTCCCTGTGGTTGGACGTAGCGTGTGGAAGGAACACGTTATTCCAACCGCATGCAGTTCCTTTCCCCTCTATCAGGCTGGCCAGGGCAGTATCTTTCTGGGTGTCTTTGACGACAGCGTTGTTACGGATTACATG